>MJHO01000049.1:0-267500 GCA_002076135.1 Xerophyta viscosa
CTAACCTACCTAAACCCTAAACCCTAAACCCTAAACCCTAAACCCTAAACCCTAAACCCTAAACCCTAAACCCTAAACCCTAAACCCTAAACCCTAAACCCAAAACCCAAAACCCTAAACCCAAAACCCTAAACCCTAAACCCTAAACCCTAAACCCTAAACCCTAAACCCTAAACCCTAAACCCTAAACCCTAAACCCTAAACCCTAAACCTACCTAAACCCTACCTAAACCCTAAACCCTAAACCCTAAACCTACCTAAACCCTAAACCCTAAACCCTAAACCCTAAACCCTAAACCCTAAACCTACCTAAACCCTAAACCCTAAACCTACCTAAACCCTAAACCCCCCTAAACCTACCTAAACCCTAAACCCCCAACCCCCAACCCCCCACCCCCCAAACCCGAACCCCGAAACCCTAAACCCCGAAACCTAAACCCGAAACCCAAACCCCAAACCCCAAACCCCAAACCCTAAAACCCAAACCCCTAAACCCTAAACCCTAAACCCTAAACCCTAAACCCTAAACCCTAAACCCTAAACCCTAAAACTACCTAACCCCAAAAGCCCAAAACCCCATACCCTAAACCTAAACCCAAACCTAAAACCCACCTACCACCTAAACCAAAACCCAAAACCCACCAAAACCCTAAACCCAAAACCCAAAACCCAAAACCCAAACCAAAACCCAAACCCCTAAACCTACCTAAACCCAAAACCCCAAACCCCTAAACCTACCCAAACCCCTAAACCTACCTAAACCCTAAACCCTAAACCCTAAAAAAAAAAAAAACTCATTTTCAACCCTAAACCCTAAACCCTTTTCAACCCTGAACCCTTTACACTTTTCAATAAAGCTTAAACCCTTTTCAACCCTAAACCCTAGACCAACGGCACGTAGATGGCTCTTTTTGACAGGGCCTTTGTCAATGACGTGTGGAGCTCTCGCTTCGCTTCCACCACTTTCACTCATCTGAGCAGAACATGTTCGGACCACGCCTCGCTCCTGCTGGAGTTTGGGAACGCACCAGGAGTAGGGGTTCGCTGTTCCGGTTCCAAAATGTGTGGACGCTCCATGATGGCTTCCTGGATGTGGTACGCCAGTCTTGGTCTTCCCTTGTGCCCGGCGCGAGGATGATGGCGTTTTGCAAGAAGCTCAAACGCCTCAAGAAGCGTCTTAAGGCATGGAACAATGACACTTTCGGGGATGTCTTTCATAGGCTCGCTTCGGCGAAGAGCAGCGTCAGACAGATAGAGGATGATTTTACTGCTGACCAGTCCCTGATGCGTCACGCTGCCCTCAACAAATCGTACGCTGAGCACATCCAACTGCATAGGTGTGAGGAAGTGTTCTGGCAATAAAGCCGGCCTCTGCGCTATGCTGACAGTGGAGGAGATTCATGCTACGGTCCAAAAGATGTGCTCCTCGAGTGCGTCTGGGCCGGACGGATTCGCCGCCGTCGTCTACTCGCATTGTTGGGACATTATTGGGATGATCTGTTCCTTGCAGTGCAGAAGTTCTTTCTTGGAGCGCCTATGCTGCGAGGGATGACGAGTGTCGCTCATTCCCAAGTCGCCTCAATCTATTCGGATTGGCGACCTCCGACCTATTAGCTTATGCAAAGCCCTCTACAAAATCATTGCTAAGCTGCTCAACAGGTTGGCTGCTGTTCTCCCTAAGATTATCTCCCCGTCTCAGAGCGGCTTCATCAAGGGCAGATCCATCGCGGACATCTTACTTGCCCGAGAGCTGGTCGAGTCTCTTGATCACCGGATGAAAAGTCCGAATGTCTTGTACAAGTTGGACCTTTCCAAAGCGTATGATAGTCTCTAGGGATTTGCTTTGTTCGGTCATGTCGCGTTTTGATTTTTCTGATATTTTTATCGACATGATGCAACGTCGTTGGGATGGCGCCTGATTTTATGTGCTTTTTAACGGTTCGGTGTGCGATTACTTTAGGTCCACCAGAGGGGTCAAGCAAGGTGATCCGCTGTCGCCGTCGCTATTCGTCTTAGTGGCGGAGATAGTGAGCCGAGACTTGAATCGGCTTTATGATGAGAATCCGTTACTGCGCTACGATGCCAATAATGGAGCGTTCTTTATTTCGCATCTGGCGTATGCGGATGATCTCATCATATTTGCCAAGGGAGGAAATAAGGCGACCCGTTTGCTCATAGACTTCCTGAATACTTGAGACCGGGCAACGGGACAGATTATTAATAGGCAAATGAGCTACTTTATGGTCTCTCGTTACGCTAGCCGGGAGCATATCGATATCATCGTCGCGAACACGAGTTTCACACGTGGCTTTGCCAATTATTTATCTAGGGTGTCCACAGTAGGAAAGCCTCTATCTTTTCTGATCTGGTGGATCAAATTAAGAGGCAAGTACTGGCCTGGCAGTGCAAGCATTTATCCTTCGGCGGGCGCATTATCCTGATAAAATTCGTGCTAAGCTCAGCCTATACATATTTCGCAGGTGTTGCGCTCACCGCAGAGTGCCCTGCGATAGATTAAGAGCGTCTTCACGAGATTTATGTAGGCTAATGACCAGAGCATCAAGAGGATCCACTGGTGTCGCTGAAAAAGCTCTACACTGCCGTCAACGCGGGCAGCTTAAGATTTCACAAGCTCCGAGACGTCTATGATGCCGTCGGGATGAAGCTCTGGTTCCGCCTCATAGAGCAGCAGTCTCTCTGGGCGCTTTACATGCATGATTGTTATATTCGTAAAGCTTATCCATCCCAGGTTGGTGTCCCCTGGGATGCGTATGTCGTTTGGATAAGGTTGTTCAGGATTCGGGACGATGCTGAGAAACATTTTTTCTGGCGGATTGGCAGAGGCGACACTTTCTTCTAGTTTGATCGGTGGCTTGCAGTTGGCCCCTTGTATACGAACGTACCGATTTCTGGCTCTCTGGACTTGAGACTTCAAGACTTATTTATTGACGGGTATTAGGATCTCGATAAACTACGTGAGCTCGTTCCCCCGCATATTCTGGCTAATAATTTGCCATTCCCCTTTCTCCTTCCCCTCGCGATACTATTGTCGGGACCCTCACCTCTGATGGTCTATTTTCATTTCGCTCTGGCTAGGCATCCATAGCTGACTCTTCTACTTCGTTCTTTATCTATAAAGCTATTTGGAGCCCTAGGATTCCACCTAAGATATCTTTCTTTGCCTTGCGCTGCCTTCACAACTGAGTGCCCACAGTGGATGTTCTCCGCAGGTGGATATTCTTTGCAGGAGGCAGATTGACTGCTCATGGAGACGTGAGTAATGTGGCGAGGATGAGAGTTTTCCACATATATTTTTGCAGAGTCCCATTGCTACACAGGTCTGGTCTCTCGGCAGCTAGGGGTCTTTCCCAACATCCTCTTTCCACTGCTTTTTATTTTTCTGGTTACTCTACGGTCGACGCAGAGATCTATATTTGTGTTGATTCCTCTCTTGGTACTCTTGCATCTATGGCTAGCGAGGAAACGATTCAGATTTAGCGATATCTGATCGGGTTCACGGCATATTATCTCTGGCGTCATCATACAGCTTCAGCTTATTTCAATGATCTACCTGTTCCCATATTCAGAGATGCGATCGTACGACGATTTTTTTTGCGTTTAATGGGTTGTCTCACTATCCCATGAAGCGCAAAGTAGTTCACCTAGTGACATGGAAACGACCTGAGCTTGGTTCTTTCAACCTCAATACTGATGAATGTCTTCGAGGTGCTCCAGGTGAGGCGGCAAGTGGCAGTATTGTACAGGATTCGACAGAACGGTGCATACCACTATTTGGAGATTTCTATGGTGGTTCCGCTACTATCAGCAAGGCAAAAGACGAGGGCACTCCTCTGTGATCTACAGCAATGCGCCAGGCATGATCTTCGAGAGGTGGTTGCTGAGGTGGATTCTATGATGCTTGTTAAGATTGCTCAGGGTTCTCAGCCAGGTCATTCGAGCTACACTAGTCACCTTCAGGCTATTCGACATATTTTTCGTTCGAGGTGCTACAGACATGCACATATTCACTGGGAGGACAATCAGGCTGCTGACTGGATTGCTTTCCGGGCTTGGAGGATACGCAGTGCTTTCTTGACAGATCATCCGGACAGTCTCGATGAGGATCTATGGGATATATTGCGCAGAGATGCTACAGAGGTTCCTTATCCAAGAGTTTCTTAGTTTCCTCCCTGAGACATTACTGTATCTGATTTATGATTTGTATTTTTTCATTCTTTTTTGTATTTTACTTTCATACTTTTGTATCGTCAGCGTCTGGAGGTCAGGATACATCCTCCTCCTTTTTGTACTTTTCTTTTTATTTATGATATAATAGTAAGTATTCTAACCCCCCCCCCCCCCAACTGTTATGACGACCAGGACGAGCTTCCGCGCTCTGTTAGCTGTACAGTGGTGACTTTACTTTAAATAAATAAATAAATAAAAAAGAAGAAGAAGAAAAACCTAAACCCTAAACCATAGAAGCACCACATAATTGGCGATTCTTAAAGAAGACGCAAAAACTTTCGATAATAGTTCAACTTTCGATAATACCTTAATAATAGAATTTGTCCAAATATGAAAACGAACAAGTAAGAAATGGATTTTCTACCTTCAAATTAGTGTCCAAACAAACCATCCTAGAACTTAAGCGTTCAAGGAATGAAGAATTTTTAATTGGCGGGTCCCATAAGAAGTATACATAAAATTTATTAGGAAAAAAAATAAGCCTTCACTAAATATTATTTGGAGGCATTGTATACAAAATAAAATTGTTATCTATTATATTCTAGGTAATCCAGGTGCTAAATTTACCTCGCATTGCCCTTAATTTTGAGTTGAACTAGTTTTGAGTTTGCTTTCATTTCAGCTTGTTGGGTATGCTGTTGCCCTATCTCCAACTTCTTGTGATTTACTATGGATGAATTGTTACCTTGCGGTTCATTGATCATGGGTTGAAATACATTAGGTTTTAGGTAGATCTTAATTACATGTATTGCATCCAAATTTGCTTCTGATTTGGCCTTAAGCACAGGCGTTTTGCATAGCACCTAAAGGTTTGGGTTGGTTTGCTCAGATTGCTATTTAGTTTGGCTAGACAGTAGTTGTTAATATTTGCTATATCATGCCTATTTTTGTGCCTCATTGGTTTTTTGCCTCATTAATGTTAACATTTGCACATACCTATTCCAGCTTGCTCCATCTTTTAAGGAGCAGTTTTAAACAATAAAACTCTCAGTAACATTTCCTCATTAATGTTTTCTGAATTTAATGGTCCTACGTTTAAGTGTAGTATTCAATCTTATGGCATATAATGTGCTTCTTTATGTGATTCTATAGTTGACAGTATAGTTTCTGATATTGTGATGAAATCTTATATTACATTATGCTGCATACTGTTGTTGAGCATGGGATGTAAATCCAGCTTCTGATATTGTGCTTTTGCTGTGTACTTATGAACTAGCCATGCTTATTAATGTGCGATCACATTCCGAATCTTTTTTCCTTTTTTGCCATCGAGAATCCACTCTTTCATGGATGTTGCTAATGAACAACACCCATGGGGATTTAGGATTCAAAGTTAATTCTATGTCTTGGAACTGCAAGTAGTTGGGTCTAAGTTGTCAACACACCAAGGTTTTGTAGACTTTGGAATTTAAATGTTGGGATTTGATAAAATATTCAGTTGTTCGATTAGGGACGCACTTCAAGAGTGCGACCGGTTGACCCATTTACAAAGAACCATTCAGCAACATGAGAAAATATTGAAAATTAAAATATGAGCATGGCAGGATATCATCTCACCTGATTCTGGATTTACTTCCATTATCTGACAAGTGGTATAAGCAAGTACTCTGCATATAAAAGCTGAAAATAATAAAAAAAAGAAAAAAAAAAGATTCTCAAAAGAAAACAACGTTAGCTCCCAAAATCTGTCCACAAGTTTATCCCAGAAAATAGGAAAATCTGTCCACAAGTTTATCCCAATACTAAATTCAAATGAAGAAACACCTTGGCTGCTGTAATTTTACGTCACCCTACCTGCGCAAATGACTAAATGTTCTCTCTCTCTCTCTTTTTTTTTTTTTGTATTTTAATATTATCCTTGTAATTTGTACAACGGCCCAAATCCTTTGTAGAGATTAAAACACTAAATTAACCAAGGTGCTAATAGAATCGTCAAGAAAAATTTTTAGCACTAAAATCTGTTTCAACGACAACTTTGATCAAGAATAATAAAACTCTCAGGAACTCTTTCCACAAATTATAAACGCAGAAACAGACATACCTATAGCATCAGAGCTGAAAATATCATCAGAGAAATAGTGTGCGTTACATAATGCCTTGAAATTGCACGCTTCTCATTTTTTCTGCAGTTTCTGCAGAAAACAGAAAATGAGTAGCCACCTCTAAGAGCACTTCCCATAGAGATTGATCTAAATCGCAAATTTCTGAAATAATTCTAAATATCTAATTTCCGTAAGGAAATTATTCCACCCATCTAGTGTGGCCTCTTTGAATAAAAAATCTATGGGAGAACACATTTCACAGTCTATTAGGACTTCGGATATTCTCAAAGGATTTAGTTAAGTGGTGCTTTACATCCCTATTCATCCTGTATAATTTAAAAGGCTTCAAACTGTTAAAATATACAGTAGAAATACGAAATGCTAGAGGATAACATCAACACGTTAATACAAGATAATATATTAACGGTTTCGTTATTCGACGACATCACCGGCCGAGAGGTTCCCAAAAAAATGGTCTATTTGCGTCCCCAAGAGTTAAGAAATAACAAGAATAAAGCTACAATGGGCTTAGAGAGAATACCACAAATTCTCAGTTTTCGAGGTTAAGAATGATGGCAGTGTACTCCGGCAACGCTTCCAACAGCACCCACGGTCTTCTCTGGCGGTCGAATGTGAGCTCCCTAGCGTAGAGATGATGTCGTTGGTGTTCGTGAAGGACGAGGCTCTTGTTCATCAGATGAGCCGCCGCCTCCTTGCTCGGTGGGTGTCGGACACCTCCAGCAACGGTGATAATGATGCAAAGCTCGGAAGGAAAGGAGGATCATCGGACATTGGTCTGGGTGATGTGCGATCGGTAGTGTAACTCTGGCTCGACTTCTATGTTCTTCCTTTCTGTTCGTCTGGGTCTTTTTGGACCCCTATGATCTCAAAGTCCCAATTTAAATCGAGGTAAGGAAGACCATCCTCTCATGCCACGTACCCACCCAGCTGTTCTCCTCAGTGATCGTGGCAGTTGCGCAGGTAGGGTGACGTAAAATTACAGCAGCTAAGGTGTTTTTTTCATTTGAATTTAGTATTGAAATAATTATATATCCGCCTTTCAAAATTACATCTTACATTCAATCTTTAAAAATATATTTTTACGTTGATATAATACGCTCGGGCACTACCATATTACGAATTTTCGTATTTTCGAATGCCAAAACATACGACTGTTACTTCTAGAAGGATTGATATACAATTATCTTTTTAATATTCACCAACCAGTCATTAGTCTAAGATAAAAAAAAATTGACAAATATCATATCAATCCCTCTCTCTACAATAATTTATAAATCAATTTCTTTTTTATCCATTATTTTGATATTTTAAAGTATTATTTTTTAAAAAAATTAATATAAAAATTATAAATTTTAATAATATAATTTTTATATACAAATATTTTAAACAAATACTTCTAAAATAGATGTTCTGAAACTCCAAATTTTAGCAGAATAAATGATTAATTTTAAAACCCGTTAAGATTTTAAAATCTCAAAATATCCATTTAAAAATATTTAAAAAAATATTGAATATAAAAATTATAGCTATCATCACAATCAATAGCTATTATACTAAAACATTTTCTAAAAAATAATTATACGGTAGTCAAAATGACTTCAGAACGAATACTGAGAGAGATGTTTATTTGCAATTGTAAACAGTAAAATTAGAAGATAGTGACTGATTTGTATGGATGTGAATATTTTAGGAGCTGATCTGGCATTTACCCTAAGAAAAAATAACATATTCCTTGATTTTTTTTTAATTATATCTAAATATGGCTTAAGTTTAAATATTTTTTAAGTTAGTTTATTTTTAATATTTTATATTAAAATAAACTTTAACTATAATATAAATATTTTAAAATAAAATTTTATATTAAAATAATTTTATATTATTTTTTGTAAAACTATATATTGTGAATAGATATTTTAAGACTTTAAAGTGTTAATAGATTTAAAAAATTAATTCGTTAAGATTTTATAATTTCAAAGAAATAAATACAAGTTTTTTAAAAAAATATTGAATATAAAAAAATTTAATCTAATTTTTTATATTTTAATTTATTTTTAAAAAAATATATATTTTTAAAGAAATTTTTAGAATGCCGAAAATAACGAATTATAACTAAGAAATTTATTTCTAAATTTTTTGATAGGAAAAATCTTTACTCAAACACAAATTTCCTTGAGGAACTTCCTATATCCAAAATCCACGCCAATCTTACAATTGATCCCACCGTCCCGTATATCGTACCATACACTAATTACCATTAAAACGTTACCATATCAGCTTTTTAAAAAATTGTACAAAAATTTATTAGAAATCATAGTATTACTCAGTTTAGTCCAGCATCCACTTCGCTCTCTTCCTTTATATATACATATTATCATGTACTTCGTCTCACATGTCAACGTTTGGGTCAGGTGATAATTGATAACCAAAAAATACACTTGTACAATAGTAATTAAA
Source organism: Xerophyta viscosa (assembly GCA_002076135.1). Classification (NCBI taxonomy): domain Eukaryota; kingdom Viridiplantae; phylum Streptophyta; class Magnoliopsida; order Pandanales; family Velloziaceae; genus Xerophyta; species Xerophyta viscosa. Next base: position 8,766 of record MJHO01000049.1, read on the forward strand.
TATATTTTTTATAAAAATACTTTTATAAAGTACAAATAGTGCTAGCTGTAAAATTTTAGGAATAATTGCACATAAGATCTTAGCTTTTTAAATTTCTTACGAATCAGCCTTTTCACTGCAAATTACTTAAAATCGTGAGCTAGCATAAGATACTTATACATTTTGGCAAATTCGAAGAGAGCCGTTCGGAAAGCAAAAACCAACATGCGTGTATCGCTCTCCAAAATCGTAAGCTTCACCGTACGGTTTTCGTACATTTCGACTAATTTCGACATGACGGCTCGAAAAGCAAAAAAAAATCATTAGTGGCGATATTTCTCTTCCAAACTGTGAGCAATAGCATACGATTTTCGAATAATTCAGCCAACTTCAGAAGGACGGCGTAAACCAAAAAAAAAATCATTCATCGTGATATTTCTCTATAAACTATAGTATATGATTTTTGGACATTAAAAGCGTGAACTATACATAAAATGTTAGGACATTTCAGCCAATTTTGAAAAGTCGGCCGGAAAACACTTGAGAGTACCCGATTACTTGTACTCCTAATCCGATTACTTGTACTCCGAACTATACTAAATGATTGGTTCTCTCAAGTGGAGTTGCCCGGCTATTTATAGACAAAGCCATAAAAGAAACCTAACTAAGTAATTACAATATTTATTTCTTTTCTCAGAAGTATTCCCACCCTTCTCTTGCGATAGTGCTTACTATGGCTCGATTTTGTTGTGCGTTGTTATGCATGTATATATTTGTTGATAAATGAATTAAACCGAATTAGACTATTTAAATATCAAATCATGATAATAGTCAATTGCCAAATTTGAATTTACTAAATCAATTTTAGTCCTAATAAGCTATAATAAATGATGAATAATAATTCAACTTAAGCCCAACTAATGCTAAACCGCGATAAATTCTAGTTAAGTATAATTAGTTTCAATATGGTCCACTGAACGTAATTGAATGTAATTAGCTCAGATTAATTAACAAGATTAAGAGAAATCTACAGCAGGAATAGAATTGAGCAGCTTGGATAGCATATTGGTAGAGTGACCTCGAGCTGGTGTCAAATTCGGATTTAGTAAACAAACAATATGCATGTAGTTTGATTAATAACAATATCATAGTTTCTGGATTGCTAACTATTGACTGCTACGTGCAGAACTGATTGCTATGATGACCCTCGCCATTCTCTGTTGGTGCATAAAAGACTTATCATGTCCATGAGTTAATAATATGAATATCATGTCCATGAGTTAATAATATGAATGTGGTCCTCAGGTCATATTATAAGCTGGTATGGTATGGACCGCCGTAAAGGTAGTTGAGCAGTTGCAGCTTCCGTGCTGCATGCGGTCCACATTTTTTATTTTTTATTTTTTACTATAGTAGATAACATTACATATAGGCACGCATGTTCAATATGCAGGTTGTATATATATATGTGCAAGATTGCTTAATGTTGCGGTCACCGGCATGTCTACGTAGCAGAGATGAGCTGAACACACACACACACACACATATATATATATATATATACACTTACATCAGCAGGTTGATGGACTTGGAACTGATGAAGCCAACAACCCTACCAACTTAAACTTATTTCTACAAATCTATCATGCTATGTGAAGGTGACCGTGAAAACGGCAATGTCTGCTGATCAGTTAATACAATAAATGCGGTATGGCTACTGCATAGATCGCCATGATTTGCTCATGTTCCTTTGCAGTATGCGTGGTTCCACTTGATCCAGTAGTGTTGTTAATAATATTTATTATCTTTACTACTTATATCGGAGAAGCGATCGGATGCAGCTGCATGGTACTGATTCATGTGTTAATGTGCATGCCTGGTAGTTGAGGTACATTTCCAGTCCAATCTTCAGTCGATACATTTTGACTATTCAACTGTTAATATACAGAAAAATAAATAAGTAATTAAATGACATGCATTTATGGGCTAGCTAATATAATCTAATCGATCGGCTTGGTACTCAAAGTCATGCTAGCTATTATGTTTGGGAGGCACACAGTTTAAGACTGCAGTCAATAAGATAATGGCCTGGAGTAAGATGCAGCAGAGCGCGGCCATTAATTATGGAGGTACAACCAAACTGGTCGGCTTGGACATTATTACTAATAACTAACTTTGTATGAGCAGTCAAGCACATATTGAGTCCGCATGATTCGAGCAAGATTATGAACCCTCTAGCTAGCTATATGCCTATATATATACGCATATGTCCCTGCTGCTGTTGATGAACTACAATCATACTGGGTTAATTAGACGGTGATGGTTTCTTCGAAGATATCGGCGGCAGCGGCTTTGGCCATATGGATCGTTAGCACTAGTACTAGTATTGTCAATATTAGCGGTGCCTTTGTAGAACGAGGAAGAGTACATGATCAGAGCAAATTCAAGTTGATGAAGGTGAATGCCAGTTGCATGCTGGTGTTCGGGGACTCGTCAGTAGACGCGGGCAACAACAACGGACTCTCCACCGTCTCGAAATCCAACTTCCCTCCGTATGGCCGTGATTTCTTTGGCCACCGCCCTACCGGTCGCTTCTCCAATGGCCGCCTCACCACAGACATCCTAGGTATCTAAGCTAGCTAATTTCTACTCAGTAAGTACGTAACTATGTATATGCAGGTTTATTGATAATTATTCTTTTCTTCTTTTTTTTTCTCATCTTAATATTCATAGCTGAAAGAATCGGCATGGTGGAGAGCATTCCAGCATTTTTAGACCCACATTTACGACCGGAGCAGCTCATTCACGGCGTCAGCTTTGCGTCAGGCTCTGCTGGATACGACGAAATGACATCCTCTAGCGCTGTATGACTGACTAAATCATCATATGTCACTTGCCCTTGACTAACTACCTTCAAGCAAGACACAAGATTTAACCTTTCACATTCTTTAATTGTCAGGGTGTTCTATCGTTGTCGAAGCAAATAGAGGAGATGATGCACTACAAGATACATCTGGCAAAGCTCGTCGGACACCAGAAAGCGGAAGAAATAATTAGGAACGCCGTCGTCATCGTAAGCGCCGGCACGAACGACTTCGTGATCACGTATTACCTAGGATCCAACAGAACCACACAGTTCACCGTCTCCCAGTACGAAGACCTCCTCATCAATGCCATGTCCAATTACTTAAAGGTTAGAATTATACATGACCCATGAGCATACATGTTTATGATCTTGTATATTATATTGGCATATATATGCATATGTATGTATATGGCAGGAGATTCACAGAATCGGGGCGACTAGATTTGTTGTGGTGGGAGTTCCTCCGATGGGTTGTTTCCCGGTGGTGAGATCGCTTCTCAGCGTGAATGGTGATTGCTCTAAGACATACAACGACGTCGCCGAATCATTCAACACCAAATTGGTAGCACAAATATCAGCTCTTTCCAAAACTCTTAAGATTAGAGCAGGTTATCTCGATATATATCGAGTCATCTCTGATGCAATTAGTCATCCCAACAAATACGGTATCCAAGAATCCATTTACTATATATATATATATATATATATATATATATATATATATATATATATACATACACATATATATTTCTAAATGATGGTAAAAATGCAGGTTTTGAGGAGACGGCAAAGGGGTGCGTCGGAACGGGGTTGACAGAGTATGGCATGGCTTGCAAGGCTCAAGGAACATGCACAGATCGGAGTAAATACGTATACTGGGATGCAATACACCCGACGGAGGAGATGTATAGAATCATTGCAGACTATGCGTTGAGTGGAGTTCTACAGCAAGTACTCAGCTAATAAATACGGATTCTATAGAACGAAAGCCATTTGAGAAATAGCTTGCTTTCCCTAAGTAACTGAAACCAACAGCAAAGCTGTCCTCAAATTGTTTTATTGTCCTTGAAAGTGTAGTTGTTAATTTATGTGTTCGTATGAAGATGAAATTACAGTTGTTGGTAGTACATGCTTTCGAATTTGGCGTCAGGCACCTCAATTGTATCCTGTCTACATTAAATCTTGCTCAGATCACATTATAACAGATATAATATTTTTCTACAAAAAAAGAAAAAAAAAAAAAAGAGAAACTTCCAACAGCCTCACTTTTTGCATAGAGTAACGGCCAACCCAAAAAAAATAAAAAGTTCCTTGAGTGATATAATCACAATCTAATAGTAATGATAGTATTAATAATCATTTAGAAATATTATTAATATTTTACAATAATAATTTTTAATAAAAATATTAAATTTAGATAAATAAATATACTGAATATAATTTTTTTTTTTTTTTTTTTTTTTTGGTCAGAAGGAGGGACCTCAGTCCCTTAAACTTTTATAACTCTAGAAAAGCGAGTACCTAGTACCTTACTCGTTAAATTGACGTTATACATTTTTAATCGTATCGATTTCTCTTGATTTTTCTCTTTTTCTGTCGATTTCGTTATTAATCTTCTGCAGTGGTTATCCTGGTGATGATCAAATCGCAAAAAATAGATGACCGAATCCTATTTCCAATTAAAAACGATGAGGACTAAATCGAGGCATTTGTCCGAGAGAAACCAATTTGCATCTAAATTCCCTTTGTCTGATTACGAATTTCTAATTGTTGATTCTAATTGATTCGATTATGTGGTTTTTTAGTTGTGCTTATTACTAATTGGCATAATGATGAAAGCTATTACGGTTCTCAGATAATAAGAAAATCCTCCTACTCATTCTAAAAGCCAATTGGTTTATAGGCACTTAAAAACAAATAAATAAATATCATTGGAATTATGGAGAGCACCATTGGTTTTTATTTTTTATTCTTAGCTTTAAACTACAGATTTTGTCAGTAAGAGAAATTTAATGTTTAGCTAAATTCTGAATTTTGTTGATTGTAGAAATTGTTTTTTTTTTTTTTTTTTTTTTTTTTTTTTTTTTTTTTGAAGCTACTAGCAGGGCATATAAATCGACAGAAATAGAGACTCTTTAGAGAGAAATCAATACTAGAAAAAGGGATATTAACATCAATATAGTAAGTAAAAGGGCTTAAAAATATGTATTTTTAGATTTAGGGGTTAATATTGAGTCTAAAAATATGATGGATTAAAAATTTATTTTTCAGATAAATTGAGGTTATTCACATTTTCCGATTCTTTTTTCGAAAGGTGATCCCCAGCCCTTTCATTCTAACTTGTGAAGTCCGAGAAATCCATGATTGTTTTGTTCTGATAATTTCTGGATCTTTTACTTTAACAATGTAGAAAACAATAGCGGAAAGAATAAAATAACACACATAACACAAATAAGAGAGAAGCAGTTGACTGTGGAAATTCTCACGATTAAAGATCACCAAAAGATAATATTCATGTTCTAGTACATAGTGGGAGAAGGATGACAAGAAGCCCCGCTATAAATAAGTAGGTATAATGTTAATGTTCATGTTCAAGTAGTATAATATCACCGACATATATATATATCGACCATATTAATATCTCCAGTTTGGCATCAGTAAACAAATTTTATTATTGTTGGACGAGACGGCGATCGCGACAGCCTCTTTATGATGGATAACTCGATCAGTGGGAAGGCGTCGCGAGGTTGATTTCTTCATCGGTCGGAGTACAATAAAATGCAAAAGAATACCTGTCCTCTTCGTAAAAACGTGCCGCAACTCTATGTTTCACACTCCTGAACCCAAACCTCTCCTGCATTTCGGTTATATATTGTCTAAGTAACAGAATTTCATTATACACTTGGAATTATTTAATAGAAGTTAAGTCATGAATTACCTTAAGTTGGTTGCCGACGAATACGAATAAGGCATCTTTGTCCGGCGCAGCATCCATGAATACATCGTGACCAACTTGTATTTTAATCCCGCCGATATTATTGTCTTCTCTAACAACGGCGAGCGCGTAGGGTTCTCTGCAGTTGTATTCTTCACAATCTTCATGCAAGAACTCCATGGCGAACTCATCCTCCCCACGGTAGAAATGATTCAGTCTGAGCCACGAATTAGTGTTTCCAAAGTTCACCTCGCTATTACCATCCATATTGTGATTCTTGTTCGCCAGCATTCTCACCAAGCTTTCATCTTTTAACTCCAGTATATTTTCAAGAGCCCTTAGCACTTCCTCTGCGGCACAATTCATGACCTTTGCGCACTGACTGGCTGCTACGCTGCAAATAAAATTAACCACACAAACATTAGTTTGACATATATATATATACCTTCAAAAAAAAAAAAGAAAAAAAGAAAAGAGATATGGTAATTTAGTTTGAGATTTTTGAGCTCTATATAGTCAATTATCAACCCTAGCCTACATATAAAAAACCAGAGGATAATTCAGCAGCACGCGTACAATAATTGAGAAGATCTTGGTATTCTGTTAGTTGCGATTCCAAGAGAAGTGGCTGCGGCAGGTAGGAGGAGGTGCTCTGAGAGGCCCTCAACGTTTCTATAGCCGACGACATGTTTTCCTATTGCCTGTTGATCTGAGGTTGATCCCTTCTTTTCGTGCGCAAGTCCTCTGGGAATGAATGGTGGTGCAACGTTCAACAGCTGTTCAGGGTCTAATTTCTGTTCGTCCGGCAGATCAAAGTACGATCGACTTTCATCTCCTATATGTCTTAGGTACTCTTGTATTCCGCTGCGGGTGATGACGCCGTCTTCTGCTCGAACAATTGGTACCGTGACATTAATCAATTTGAAGAAGCCGACGTTCATGCAATTATATGTGACTCGTCTTGCAAACTCCCTCTTCCCTTCTTCTCCGTAATCCAGCAACAATTTGTAGTCGATTTCTGGAAACTTCAGCACCTTTTTTCCTGCATACATAATAAAATACATATATATCTATATATCATCACCCAAAAGGAATACCCTACTATATTACCTATATATATATATATATATGCATGCATGTATGTTGTTTCAGTTTATTCATCTTTTAAATATCAGTCTGCGGTGTGCAAAACTTCTTTCGGTTCCAAATATGTTACGTAGTATCTATGTAAATTTTACTCCGAGGAGTGCATGAAAGAAATTATAAAGATGATTTACTCGAAGAGGAAGCCATATATATCTATATATATTAATGGTTGCTCCAATTGATTAACAAAGAAGTGGTATCGAGAGGTATTTTATGCATTTTGCGTAAGGTGAACTCCATTATATATACACGTATGTAGGTAAACATAGTATTTACTACAGGATCTACTTGCCTTATTAGGGACTACTATTTGTATACTTCCTGTTTTAGGAAGCATTTCATCAAAATTATCTTTACTTTTAAGCCACCTTTTGTCTCGTGTATAATGGGGTTTTTTTTTTCTCCTTTGTACAAATTAGTGCATTTCTTCTCTTGGCCCTTGGGACGTCTAAAACAGGCATCTTCTTCAAATAACATGGGAAAGTATCACTGAAAATTTACACAAAAAAAGGAATAAGAAGCTGAAATAAAAGTACGATAGCAAAAGATTAAACCAACCACTTCTTTTTTTTTTCTTCTTTATTATACTTTCTTCTTCCTCTAATCCATAAAACCTATATACTTTTCTGTCCTTTTTTCCTCTAATCCATAAAACCTATATACTTTTCTGTCCTTTTTTCCTCTAATCCATAATACCTATATTGTATATCCTCAATTGACTGTCAACACTCAATACTTAATACTTAATTATTATTAAGTAAGAGCAGAGACTAATATTATTTTTTATTAGTAAGAGCAGAGCAGGAAGCAGAGACTACTATTATTAAGTAAGAGCAGAGACTAATACTTAATTATTATTAAGTAAGAGCAGAGACTAATAGTAAGAGCAGAGCAGGAAGCGTAAGAGAATTATTTTTAACAAAACGTGAAACCCAATACTTAATTATTATCACTGTTATATATAATAATTACATAAATAGCTTCGCAATTCTAAGAGTAGAGCAGAGACTAATATTTTTCGTACGAAATCAAAAGGATTCTCTCTTATGTTGTTGAAACACGTCAATCACACACAGCACCATGCACACGATGCACTCTGATTTTGATCACTTCAAAGAATCGATGTTACGACTCCTCTAAAATTTTTGCACACACTAATTAATGGATTCAAGAAAAAAAAAAAAAAAGATTGTTACGTCTCTCTAATTTCTTGATATGGTATGAGTGAATAAAAAAATTCGAAAATCCAAAAAAAAAGAAAAAAAGAAAAAGAAACGATCAGTAGCTCTTAATCTATTTATAGGAAATTCACTAAATCAGAAATTCTGGATTCGTTCCCTAGCGGAGTCGTCATCGACATTCCTCAGGGGAAGGGAAATGGTTAGATTCGCCACCTAGATATTTTGTAAAAATCGAAGAAATCAGAACAAGACACATTTGGAGATTTGTTAGGCTCATTCGTCATTTACGTGTGGTAAAGACGGAACACCCTTACAACGCCCCTCATAGAGAGTACTCTATATATGATTAGAATAATTTTGAGTTTATATTTTATCACATACTTGTTATTAAATACATGCATATTTGATTATCTATCCAATATGGTGCAGAGAGATCGATATCCATGTTACTTTCTAGATCATATTAGGTGGACGCATCCAAATATAGAATATACATATATATATATATATATATATAATATATATATATATATACATATACATATATATATATATATACATATACATATATATATATATAATATATATATACATATATATTATATATATATATATATATATATATATATATATATATATACCCATCATCTCGCCTCCATATATCATTTATTCGAATGTGATCTAATGTTTATAAATATGTCCGATCGTATTAGCAAAGTAATATTCATCACTTCCTATTACAATCATTCGTATTTATTTATTCCAATACTTAGATTAGAATCCATCCGGTTCCTAATCCTTTTGATGGGATAAATCAAATATCTGTTATCTATATGCACGTATTTAATCGTTGCATATTCATTCATTTATATAATATCATAATATATAAATATGCATGCATTTATACTATGATATATATATATACACTAATTGGACAGGGTGTCCGATCGTCGTCTGATATATGCACAGGTATATACGAACAACATATGTATATATACACACACCCACAACACATAAAATAATAAAAAAATATAATATCTACTAGAAGATGGCTGCCTAGCAGCCACCCCCCTCCTACCTACCTCTCTCTATCCTCTCTCACCTACCCCAAACCCTAACCCTTAAAACAAATGTAAATGACCAAAATACCCCCCGTGACCTCTATATATGAGATGGGATCGATATGAGATGGGATCGCCTGTGCTAAATAGCACATGCGATCCCCTGTGGTTGCGATCTGGGCCGTTAATCGGCCCAGCACGTATCACGCGATATTTTATTTAAACTTTCGTCGACTTATTTGACCTAATTTTGTACATTTTTATGAAAAGTTATGAACTACAAAGTTGTAGATTTTGATGAGATCTACAACTTTTATTTTATTTTTTATTTTTAAAATATTTCTAAATAGATATTTCGAGGCTTTAAAGTTCAACAGGGTCATTGATTAATTTTAAAACATGTTGACGACATTCCTCTGAAAACGGAAAGGGTTGGAGTTGTCATCTAAATGTTTTATGAAAATCTAGAAAATCAAGATAAGATACGTTCGAGAGTCGGGCTCATTGGTCGTTTACATGCAAGAAAGACATAATGTAATGCCCCGGATTTCAGTGCGATCGGCTGGCGCGAACACACAAAACCGCACAGTCTGCGTAGGTTTCGGTCGACCGAAATTATTGATTTGGGCGCGAGTTGGGCCACAATTGGGCCGTGCGGGGGATTAATTTGAAATTTATCACATACCACTTAGTCAAGGTGGAAGTTTGTGTTGATATTGGTTGGAGGCCCTTGCTTAGCACCAACCAAAGGGATCCCCTTTTCCGGAAGGAAAAATGACCCGATCGTGTGGTGCGGTCGGGGCTTTGGGGGCAGTGCCAGGGCCTTGAGCAGGTCGTGACACATAACACCCCTACAGCGCCTCTCAAACAGGGTACTATATAGGTGATTATAATGATTTTAGGTTTGTATTTTAACATACGTTATTTATTATACATGCATATTTGATTATTTGCGCAATATGAATGAGTATTGGTATCCACCTTATTCTCTAAAACATATTAACGGATACATCCAAATTGATAATATATATTTATTAAAACAATATCCATCGTCTTGTTTTCATATTTTTTCTATTTGCATGGTATTTAATTTTAATAAAAATACGTGGTCGTATTATGAGAGTAATATCCATCGCTTCCAATTTCAATCATTCATACTTACTTAGCCCAATAACATAGAGTAAGATCCATCAGGGCTTTAATTTTTATGATTAGAGAAACCAAATATCTATTATTCATATGCATATATTTAAGGTATAAATGTACATATATTTAAATACCGTTAACAGTATTATAGAAATTACAGAAAAATAAATATTATTTTAGATCAGGGCTCAGCGCATTTCTGTTCCTCTTCATCGTCCATGATTGTTAGATATATCTATCTCGTTTTTAATGTTATATTTATATAGTGTCTTATGAATTTTGTAATGAAGAAGAAATATCCATCTCATCCCCAAATATTAAATATTTAAAAAGGTTATATTTTGAAAATGTCACCGTCGCTTCTCCCTGCTCTTCTATTATTACTTAAAATGCTTATTTTTGGCGGAAAAATCAATCTCATCCGTATATTATTTTATGCACATACGTAATTGTTATCAGACTAACTATATGTTTATTGGTTGAAATAAAGTTCAAATTAGATTACTTGGTAAAAATGGGAGTTAATACTTATTAATAATTCATTTATTAAATAAAATAATTAAAATCAAAATCAAAAAATAATTTGGGTGGGCCGGACTGGACCACTTAAAATTGGTTAGACCTGAGCGCCTGCTTGGGTCCGATCCAAATTGGCTCACCAAGGCACTCGTAGTGGTTGGCCGATAACGACCATCCCCAACACGTTAGAGACGTTAAAATTTGCGTTTGTAGATTTCATTAAAATTTACAACTTTAATGTTTAAATTTTTCACAAAATAATTTTCTCAAATTTTTTTTTTTTTTTTTCACAAAATACTTATATAATGGTCAAAATGGATCCGTACGAATATCAAGAGAAATATTTTTTACATAGAATTAAGTATAATAAAAATTATTTTTATTTAAATAATATATTCTAGTCTTTATAAAATGGTCGCTTGACATATAGTGCCTCCAACATGAGGTTTGTTTTAAATAGATATTGTTTGAGTTATGAATTCAACTATAAGAGAATTATGAGCTAAGTATCGAATTTAATTTGATTTTTAAGGCATTTGGACTGTTTTTCGACTTGACCTAAATTAACTTCTGCATCTGAACCAGTTCAGGGCCCGATTCCTTTTTGTCCAGTGGCTTGTCTGAACTGCATGACTAAGCCAATTGGTTGCTGTGTTTGTACTGAGCCAGATAGCCGGCATGTGCACCTTGGTCGAGCCAAGTGACAATATAGCTCGACTCAATTGGACCCAACCAAGATTTGTTTTGTTTGATCTCTTTCCCTCGTTGTTCTGTCTCTCTTCTCTTCTCTCTCTCTCTCTCTCTCGCTCTCCTCTCTCCCCGTGACGCTGTCGATCCCATGCCCGCCTGTCGCCGCGCCATCGCCGACGTCGTCATTGTCGTGATCAGTGCTCGGCTCATCTCTCGCGGTGTTGTCGTCTTCATGGCGGCTTGTTTATCGCTGCCGCGAACGGCGCTGTACAGCCTCATCGCTCTCAGCATCGCTACCGCCTTCTGAAAGTCACAACCATCGTCTGCGGCCCTCTCTTTTTCTTGCAAGCGCGGCAGCCACCCTCCGCTCCTTGCTGCATCCGCCCCGTGAGCTTATCTGACTGCGCCGGCGAGCTCGTCAGCCGTCTCGTCGTAGTCTCGTACGTATTGAATACTTTTATTGTTCCCTCATATGTGCTGCTGATTCGTCTCGCCTCCTGTACTGCCGCCGGCCGACCATCTTGGGCGATCTTCTCCGGCGAACGCGACCTACCTGCAACACCTGCACGACTTCTTCGATGTGCTGCTAGTTTAATTCCGAGAATTTTGATGCGGATCTACGTCAATTTGCTAGTCCTAATTCGGTAAAATTGAGCATTTGTGAGTGGTCTCTTTCCTCTCTTTACTTCCATAAATTTGATTTTGAGTTCACAATTATTCTTGTAATAGATTGCATATGGTGTTGTATTTCTATTTAGCTTAATTGTGATGCATGTGTGCTTGTGTGGGTTAATCGGGGACTAAAACCGTAGGACTATGGTTTGAGTCATGAGAGGAAATGATTTAGGCTAATGCCCTTAGAGTGTAAGGTTCAGCTATTAAGTTGTTTAAGGCTATTGCTTTTGGAGAGGACAGATGAGCGGACCTAAGTTTGAGTTAGTCACACTTAGGCAACTTATTAATGGGATTCAGGATAACACCATATTGTTTGACTTTGTATGTTAGACGCGTGCTTTCTTTAACTCTAGGAGAAGATGGTTAAGGAATATTTGACACTTAAGGACTAGGTGATAGATGACACACGTTGAAAATTGATGGGTTAGACTTGGCATGGGTGATCGGTAGTCGAGTTGTATGTTACATAGACATAATACATATGCGTGATGTTATGCATATGATCATGAATGTAGCTAAGTGAATGAGCATGCAAGTAAATAATATCCAAGTGATCATGACTTAGGATTGAGTTAAAGGTATTGTTAGGATACTACTCTTGCAATTGTTTGTATTGCTTGTGATCATCAAAATTGTGATGAATACATGAACCTATTCTTTTTTTCTTTTAATCTTTAAAGAAAAAACCCGGGTTCCGAGAGGAGGGTAAAGGCTAACCCCTCCTAATATCATTAATCAACAACTGAAATTACAAACTATTCCTTGTTTAGATGATAACAAACCCAGCCCCATGTCGCACAGAAGAAGAGGTATTACCATCCAAACAAGTCTGAAGAAACAAAATCAAAACCTTAGAAGCAGTAGGAAGTTAAGTCTAACTTAATCACCCCTTATAAAAATCATCTAAAGAATTTAAAGAATCAAATAAAAGAAATTCTGAGATGTTTGGCCAAGTTTTGCTAAATGATCTGCAACCCTATTTGTCTCCCGAAAAACATGTTTTATTTTCTCCCAAATACTGGTTAAGTACCGTCTAACTTGTATGACTTGATAGTAGATATCCCAATGTGTTGTTGCTGCCTGAAGCCATGAAACTTATGTGGTGGAATCAGTTTTTACATCCATCAATGTTACCCTTCGAATACGAATGAGCTATTCCATGATTTAAGCAACCAAGTCAGTACGGGCTGTTGTTGCTGAATTTGCCTGACTAAAAGCAAAAACAAAAGAACTTTTATCATCTTGTATAATACCTCCAATCGCAGATGTAGCTTGGGTATAGCTTGCTTCCACATTTAATTTGAACTTGCCCTGGGGTGGTGTTTGCCAAGAAATAACATAGACATCCGTTTGTGTGGCAAAGTGATGCTCACTTGCCTGCTTGCAAGTGTATCTGTATCACCTCAATATTGTGATGATTTAAAAGGTTGACTCATTGATACATCACTTAACAGTTTTCAAGCGTTGCTGATAATGCGATCCAGACAAGGTGTTGCGGATTTGTATTTAATTGCATTCCTTTCCAGCCAAAGGAACCACAACAGATCAAGCATGTGAATACATGAACCTATTCACGTGCTTGATATGATAAGGGTTTATATTATCCTCATTTGAGTTAAGCTGAAACTAGGGTTTTGCTATTGATTTGCAATTTTGCATACATGAATGTTTGATATTTACTTTGATTTCCTATGCGAAGGAAGTCATGTCTAAGATAAATTGTGGGCTTACACAGGATGGTGTGCATGAATGCGCAAGGTATAATATGATGATAAATGAATTTCTTACATGTAAACCAAGAAGCATATGCTAAGGGCTTTGATGGACTTGCATGTTATTATGAGATGCTCACGTACTTGAAAAGAGCATAATATGATACTTTATAGTATGGTTACCTTATGATGGTTATTGATGGATCTATGTTATGCATTTAGTTGCATGTTTGCATGCAGTGCTTCTATGATGATGTATGGCTTGCACGTCATAATGTGGTAATGCATACTTGAGAATGTCAAATGAATATTTCCATGATTTATGACATAGTTGTGAATTTTAGTATGCATGTGGATGCATGAGTTTATATTAGCTTCCACGATGGTTATGCATGCATGTTACATTGTGATGTATAAACATGTTTTAAATAGCTATATGTTGTAAGATAATGTGAAGTTTATAGTATGTCGCGTTTTGTACATTGGAAATGTAATTAATTCTCCTTGCAAGGAGATTCGTGACTGTTTCAACATGACCACACGCGCCTTCCACTCCATGTCTTGGGGTTTTCCTGCAGGCTGTAAAACAGTATAGTGATGCGGAAGCGTTGTGGTGCAAGGATATAATATGCTACATGCGCATGCCACAACCCTGTTTGGACGTGGGTTTGGACTACGGGAGCTGTAAAACGTGGATACTATGTTGTTAAGATAATATTCACGATAGAGTAAAAGTGTATTTGATATTATTTTTATAATGCCACTTTGAACTTCCAACATCGTTCACTTTTGGGCAGGAGATTGACTACTTAACAAACAGTAGCACGATTGCCCATCCTTTGAACAAGTGATAATCAAGAAGAGATCAAAAGTGGTGCTAGAAACCCTACAATTGTAAAGGTAGGCCTTGCGGTGTTAGATGGCTCCCAATGGCAAGGCATAGAGCATCAAAAGAGGTGTGATAATAAGGTTATGTAATTTTTAAAAGGCCAAAATTTAGTAAATGCCCCTCTACTATGTATCTTTGGGCACTCATGCCCCTATACTTATTTTCGTGACTTTCATACCCCTTTACTATTAGATTCAAAATGCGATACCCCTCAAGAGGATTTAGGTGTTAATTACGCTGATGTGGCACCAATTAAGCATTATTTAATTATTTTTTTAATATAAATATGGGTATTTTTAATGTCCAACTAATGTTAAAAAATAATAAAAAATATTAATTAGTGCCACGTCAGCAAGATTAGCGACGTGTCCGTCTAATTAATCGAATAAGGACATCGCGTTCCTAAATTTGAAGTAGAAGGGTATGAAAGGTCCCAAAATAAGTTTAAGGGTATGAGCGTCCAAAAAACTATAGTAAAGGGGCATTTACTAAATTTTGGCCTTTTAAAAACTACAAGAACATTGACATGGTGCTACTTAGGGTATGTTAGTTACAGCCAAACGCCGGTTCTTTTAGGTACTATAGAAATGCTAACAATGAACTAGTCCAAAATATTGGTGTCTATGTTTCCTAGATACTCCAAGAACTACGTTGTGGAGTACCTTTTATGTAATACTTTTCTTTTTTTTTTTTTTTTTTTTTTTTTGGGTGTCTTCAAAATGTTAAACTAGCTATTGTTTCCTGAGTGGGTTATCAGTTATGGCTGGCCGGTTTGAATTTTTTGCAGAAAATAACGAGTCTTTCATTTGTTGGAAAACCACGAGATTGGATGAGATTATTTTACACATTTGCTTTTGTTCGCTTTTGTTCTATGCTTTCAAATCCTTTCTAATTTCTTCATTACCAACTATAAGTATTGACTTCAGTATATGTATTCAAGAAGAATAAATTCTTCCAAGCTATTAATTCTTTCACTAATAAATGCTTATTCATTTTTATCCCTGCAGATGGCCAGAACCGTCTGCGTATCCATCCCAAATTTCTTCATTCAAATGCAACCTCACATAAATGGGTTTTTGGTGGTACATACTATCCTTGGTCATACTTGCATTGCTTTTTATATGTTCATTGATATGGTTGACATTCTTATTACAGCCATAGCAGAACTCCTCGACAATGCAGTTGATGAGGTACACATGGTTATCTCTTACTACCCGAAGTCTTTTTTTTTGGGCAGTTCTAAGGCTTCACCTTGTACTATAAATGACAATATGTATCTTTTACCATTATTTCACATTCACATATATTGTTGGACTATCCATGACTTGACCATGCTTACGGTTTCCTCTTCTTGTTGTGGTTAGAACCATGGTTTTACGTGCCGGGTAGCACTGAGCTGTGCCAACCGTTCCAAACAACATGGTTGGCACTTTTCTTTTTCTTTTTTTTTCTTTTTTTTTTTTAATTATTCTGAGCTTTGGATTTTACAGATCCCCCTATCAGCCAAATCGACACTCTATGTGAGCACTAACTATATACTTTTGCTATATAATTGAGACTTTTTTATTTAGTGTTTCATTAATATGTTTTTTGTTTTTGCTTAAATAATTTTAATATTTTAAAACTAAAAAATTATACGGATCGGCACGGTCGGCACTTCTCGAGTTTCGGATTTACCGAAACTCGGCTCGGCACGGAATGGAAAACCTTGTTTAGAACTTCTTGAATGTCAATAAGAAAGAGTTGGTTAAACCTTGCCCTAGCTAAATGATTTTACAAGAGTTAACTTCGAGTTTTTCCCTTGTCTTTTTCCCGTTCAGCTAAAAGGTTCGTTGGGGTACTGTGTGATCCTTTAATTATGGAAGGTCTGTAACCAACCACTTTGAAATCTTGCACATTAGAAATTGCCTATAGTAAACTTTGTCACTGCAATTGGGAGGTGCAATTTGGAAAAAAAAAATTAAGTGGAGACATTAAACTGTCATTTCTGTTTCCTTTTGGTGGCTTTGACATTTATCTGAACAGTCCATGATGTTGTTTTGGGCGAGCCCAGCGGCACAGTGGCAAGAGTTGTCCCTCACTATGTGCGGGTTGTAATCCTGCCAAAGGCAGGATGGAAACATCTTCCACTAGTAGTGGGCGTGGGTGCATACACCGTCCTTTCCAGAGCCTAGAAAAAACCCTTGCAAGTTAGCAGAGGCCTGGAGTGGCCTTTGTGCTTTGGGTTTGCCTTTTAATCCACAACGCTGTTTTTCTGCTTTAGGTACAGAATGGTGCTACTTTTGTCAATGTTGATAAATTTCTCCTGCCTGATAGTGAAAATCCTGCTTTGCTAATACAAGGTACTCCAGACATTTTGTATGATATAAAATTGGCATATTTAAGAGCTTTCGTTCTGGATACTGTCCCTACATTTAATCTTTCTGGCCATGAAATTGGTTGCTATCAGATGATGGAGGTGGAATGGATCCTGAAGCCTTACGTCGCTGCATGAGTTTTGGGTTTTCAGATAAGCAATCGGGATGTTCAATAGGACAGTGTATGGACCAACTGTTCGTGATTTCACTTCTTATTTTCTTGTTCTTGTTCTTTGTAACTGATTTTCTATCTGATTTTGCAGATGGCAATGGTTTCAAAACCAGCACCATGCGTCTTGGAGCAGATGTTGTTGCTTTCAGTCGCTGCAGCAATGAAGGGTTAGTCCCTTTTTTGTGGCTTATTCCCTTGTCACATTCTTGAAGGCTAAGTTTAATTTGATAGTAAATATTTCATCATTTATTTAAGCCATTTCTTTCAGACATGTTGAAATTATGCATACCTTAAAAAAATATTATTTTGTTATCTAGCTGTTCAAAGCTGCTTATATTAACAGTTGGAGAAAACAATTATGCCTCACTTGCCAGACTTTTGCTGGCTTGGCTGCTGATGAGTGCATAGTGGATAAGCTAAGTAGAAAAAGCAGTTACCTACAATAATATGGCATATGACGTACCTGTTTATGATGGGAGCCTCTGCTAAGCTCAGCAATAATATGCTTTAGTGCATGCTGAGTTGGTATAGTGTCTTTTAAGGATTCTAGTTACCATTACAAAACTGGGGCAGTGTTATTAAAGGCGTAAGGCACACTGAGGCGCAAAGGTATTTCTGGAGCCTAGGCGCGAGGCGCAAGCCTTATGCACATGAGGCGCACTTGTTCCTATGAGATACAAAAAATGTTCCCTATTCAAAATAAGTGTATGTTCAAGTATTTGTAAATAAAATAGTCACTAAAGTGACTTTATTTTCTCTTTGACAATGAATACAATATATTATACATTTGTTTTTTTTTAATAAATAACATATATATATATATATATATATATATATATATATATAGAGAGAGAGAGAGAGAGAGATGCTAATCTCCACTTGACAGGAGCACGGCTCGCTCCTGTCGACTCAGTAGCCGTCGGATCGCGACGATCCGACGGCTGAGATCACGCGCGTGTTTTGTAAGAGCTCGGATCGGTTTCAGCCGTCGGATCACCTTGGCGATCCGACGGCCGACATCACGCGCGTGTTTTTTAAGAGCTCGGGTCGGATTTCAGCCGTCGGATCGCCACGATCCAACGGCTACGGATTCGACAGGAGCCGTCCGAGCTCCTGTCGAGTGGAGATTAGTCTATTTCTATATATATATATATATATATCAACTAATTTGTTGATGTGTGTGACGTAGTTTTAAAAGTTATAAGAGAACGCAGTACTTGCAATAGCATAACGAATGCAACAAAAAAAAAAAGTATGTGAAGTGTACTTTTCATCCTTTTGTCAAATACAATTCACATCAAGAATTATTTGCATATAATTAGTTTAAAACATATTAGCAGTAATAGCGAGCTAGTAATAATTAGTTAACAACTTCAAATGTCAAATATCATACATAAATCAAATAAAGTTCATCTCAAACTTCTTTTTTCTTTTAAGGGTGAGAGGCCACGGGCCCAACGGGGTTGTTTAAAGATTTTTTTTTTTTTTTTTGGACGAGGAGAGAGTAGGTGTACAAAAGGCGTGCCAGGGCGTGCCTCGGGTGCGCCTTTAATACAGCGCCCGCCTTAAGACCAGGTGGGCGCAAAAACTCGTAGCGCGCCTAGGCGCGCTTTTAATAACTATGAACTGGGGCCTCTGTTAAGCAATATAACCAGCCAATCCTTAAGGCGGATAGTGTAAAAGTTTCTTTGGCAGTAAATTTAGCTTGGTCTAGGTTAAATAGCTTTTCTGGTGGACATCATCATGTAAATCACCTTACTGCAAGGTATTACCTAGTCTCAAGGGGCTTAGGAAATGTGTTAATGTAGTGCCAACCAAGAGGGACAAAAGTGTCTACAATCATGCTCTTTTTTCCTTTTTGAAGTCTAGTTATGGACAATAGCTTTGCATACCAAGGCTTTACATCTTAGAAGTAAATGGACGGATTTGTAGAGGATGTCTATATTAGATGCTTGCACAAGTTTTTTTTTTTGTCACAGCAACAAAGTTTTACATAGTCAGTCTCCTGAGTTAGGACTTAGGATACCATTCATGCCCTTTTCCTTTTTTGAATCGTAGTTATGGACAATAGCTTTGCATACCAAGGCTATACATCTTAGAAGCAGATGGACAGATTTGTGGAGGATGTCTATAGTAGATGCCTGCACAAGTTGTTTTGTAATCTCAACAAAGTTTTACATAGTCAAGTCTCCTGAGTTAGGATTGCCCTCCCTGTCTTCCCCTTCTTTTTTTACTAATAGTAGCAATTCTCATGGCATGTGGTCTCATTTCTATTTCTTGTTAATTGTTCTCTATTCTAGATGTTGTAGAGATCTGTAGTTTTCAAATGTATTCCTTTCAAATGAGGGCTTTATTAATCGTTATTTTAGTACTATTTGTAGCTAACAAATTTCTATGCTCAGCAAATCAACCCAAAGTGTTGGACTTCTTTCTTATACATTTCTAAGGCAAACAGGTGCAGATGATATAGTTGTACCAGTGGTGAGCTTATTATTTAACTTATCTGCCTTATCTGTTTTGCTGCCTTAATGTGTAATTCGTTTGCATGGATTGAGATATTTGCTTATATTGGTAGGGCAGATGTAAGCAGTTTTAGAGCAATTTTATAATATCTTGAAAATTTGCTTTCATTTAGGTGGACTATGTATATGACCGCTCTGCCGGTGCATCTGAGAGGTTAATCCGTTATGGAGAGAAGCAATTTTCTTCTAATTTGTCCACAATTTTAAAATGGTCACCCTTTGCTTTGGAAGATGAATTGCTAAAGCAAGTATGTCTTTGATCCTGTATTTTTTTTAATGCTTATTTGGTGTTCTTAATCAATTGTCTTGCTTTTGCTGATTGTAATAAGTAGGGTTGCCCTTGATTTCAATTTCTTGAATGGTGCAGAAATGTGTGCAATTGCAGATACATATGTGCAGGAATTACTTTTTAGACTTGACAAACTAATCAGCTAGTACGACAAGAGGATTAGGGTACCCTATGTTAATTATACCACTTAGTCTCGGCATTTTCTTGTAAAGTGTTGTTTCTGTGTTGGACAAGGTGCTCGTTTAAGATATCGTAGACTTGCCATTGCCATTTCAACCATCGAACTTCATAGAGCTTAATCTCCAATATCTTGCACATTTACTAAGAAAAGATTTGAGATGTTGATAATATGTTTAATGTGGAATATGTGTTGACATTTAGTACTGTGAATTCTTTATTATGCTCGGTGGTTTAGTGATTTTCTATTGGTTAGTGCATAATGTATGTTATAACCAAGATTTTCCATGCCGTGTCGA
The DNA here is from genome assembly GCA_002076135.1 of Xerophyta viscosa. NCBI lineage: Eukaryota > Viridiplantae > Streptophyta > Magnoliopsida > Pandanales > Velloziaceae > Xerophyta > Xerophyta viscosa. The sequence goes on from MJHO01000049.1 coordinate 29,381, forward strand.
TCCATACAATTTTTTATTTTTAAAATATTAAAATTATTTAAGCAATAACAAAAAAGATTAATGAAATACTAAATACAAAAGTCTCAATTATACATTAAAAGTATATAGTACGTAACTCATTGCTGCATAGTATTGATGAAAGTGCCAGTCAGCACCATCGGCACAAATTGACCGTGCCAACTGCCGTAAACGGCACAGTCCAGGAAGGCGATCTCGGCCCCGTCTCAGTGCCAGATCCTTGCGGTTCCGGCACGTGCGGACTGGCACGTAAAACCATGGTTATAACCTATAAGCATGGTGTTGCATGCAATAGAAGATATGTAAGTTTGTCATTTTGAGCTCCTACTGTATCTTCACTTTTGGAAGAAGCTACACATCTTGTTCAATTTTAGGACAATTGGTGCTGGAGTGCCACTAAAGCTATAAGTTTGGATCTTATCTTGTCCGATGATATTTGTAAATGTAGATGACATCTGTAAACTGCTACTAGGTTGCTCCCCTGCTGCCGTAAAGGTTCTGTGTTGTTGCTGTTTCTGACATTTGATGTTTGGCATGTTCTTGTTCAATTCTATGTAGCATGCGGTTCTGCAAATCAACCACAAGATATTGCACTATCACTGCTTGCTATTTGATTCAGTTTCATACATATAAGGTGCATGCATCATGTTTGTTGAGCCATGAGGATAATCCAACACCTGAGTTAACAAAAATTACAAAAAATGGAAACATATATTTTTGTTTTGTTGTATGGTCCTTTGTAAAATTCTCTTCTATTCCGTCTGTCAGAATATAGTATTTACCTTTCCTTTGAATTTAATGAGCAGTTTAATGACATAGGAGATAATGGTACAAAAGTCATTGTTTACAACCTATGGCAAAATGATGATGGATGCTTGGAGCTTGACTTCGTGTCAGATACTGATGTAAGACTATGTCTTCCCTCTCTAATTGTTATTGTAACTCTCACACAAACATGTTCTATGAAGTCAGCAGCTGATTTTGATATCAATGACGTCTTCTCTGAGGAAATTTTACTTAGTTGTCACCTTTTGGATATTGGATAATGCTTCTATTATTATCATAGCCTAGAAATACCGAAATAATTCCTACATCATTAATTTTTTAGCCAAGTATGGCATTACCTTTGGTCGCTTGTTCTAAATAGAATAATTGCGATCCCTAAAATGTAGCAAGCTCTACTTTGGTGTAAGCTATTGAGTATCAGTTCTCCTTTTATTAGCAGTAGTGTACAAGCGATGCTTTATAATCTTCGGAACTCCATAATAACCGTTCGCAATGCTAAGGTTCAGGCAAAGATAGTTTGTATCATGGTTTTAGGTGCCGAGTGGCACGTGCTAGATCCGCCATAATCCACACAGAAACGGCCGGAACGGCCATTTTCTAGTAGTGCCAGCCTGTCTCGACCGTTTCGGCTATGCCAGTTAGCATGTTTCTTTTCTTTCTTTTTTTTTTTTAATTAAAATAAGGGGCCCCTTTTACAGCTACCCCTTAAAGGGCTAAGCCCAGCCCTTGTGCCCATGCAGGCTGGAATTTATATATATTTTTTAAATTCTTTTATTTATTTTTTTCTATCTATAAATAGTTTAAAAAATCCAAAAAAAATTTACAGATCTTCTCAATCAGCAAGGCACGATCGGCATGTCTCTAGTTTGGAATTTAAATAAACTCGGCATGAAATGACACCTTAAACCTTGTTTGTGTTGAAGTGCCAATGAATGTGCAGTCTTAACAGCAAGCACCAACTGTCAATGTTTCTTATATGATAATTTGGTATGCTTCAAGCGGCAAGGAAAACACATGTTCCTATGTCTTTGGTTGGATGTAGAATGTCTTTGCATGATATTGTTGTAGTATAACCGGATATCAACCTCTCATTTTGACTTGGTTAATGCTAGCTGCTTTCATCTTTATCACACATTTTTAAGCTCAATCAATTTGAGTGTTAATAGAAGCAGTGTCTTGTTACTAATGATAGTTGAAGCATGATTTATAAACCCTCGGGTGGCCCCAGCCCCAACTTCACCATCTGAGATGCTCCCTACGTACTTTGATGTTCGATAATGACATTCTAGTGAAGATCTCTCTTGGCTTTGTCTGCAGAAAGTACTACAAAGTATATATGAAGTTTAGGGAAAAAATAGGGCCAGGCTGTTGGCTGTCCAAAGTCCTGATTAATAGGAACTTACAATATAGTTGTAAAAACCTCTACAAGCAGCATCAAAACTACGTGATTTTTGAAAAGAAAAGCATAGGACATTAGGACCTACAAAACTACGATATGAACTGTCATTTATAGTTGCAAATTGTGGAATATGCAATATGCCAATTATTAAGTAGAGTTTTTTCTGGAAGTGTGTTAATTATATCTCTATTTTCAAAGCTGCCAAGAGCTTTTGCAAATTGTGTAGACATCTTGGAATTGCAAAACTATAAATAGGTATGGTTAATAATGTGATTATCATATGAAATATAACCACAAAACAGATTTATAGTGCTAATGCAACTTGACCTTTAACAATTTAGTAGGATACACACATGTGAATTTTTTTTTTGTAATTCTAGCGTTGTTTATTTCTAATTGGAAGCTGATTGCTGCATTATGGTTGTTTCTTGTTGCAGGATATTTTAATTAGTGGATCTCACAAGCTGCTTCAGAGACATGGTGCTGTAAATTTACTAAACGAGAATCATGTTTCAAACAGATTGCGATATTCTCTTCAAAGTAAGTCTTTTATGTGTTGTATGTACCCAAATATATTTTTTTAACACTGCTTTGTTAGCAAGTTTGTTTAATGAATGCAGGCGTATTTATCCATTCTATATTTGCGTATACCTCAAAGCTTTAGAATAATGCTGCGTGGGAAGGCAGCTGAGCACCTCAGCATAGTCAATGACATGAAATATGTTCAATGTATCCAATACAAGCCACAAGTTGGAGGAAAAGTGGAGGTGCATCCTAATTCTGTACTTCTGATGTGTAACTTATCTTTTGTTAGCTACTTCTTGGAAACCTTGGTAATATGGTATGTTATAGAGAAACTTTTGGTCATATTACTATATTTTTCAATCTAGGTTGGGACCTAATGCTAAAATAGACTCTCAAATTTTAGCCTGAATTCCAAATTAAAATGGAGAAATTGTACAAGCACATAATGGATGCCCTTGTTCTTCCTAGTTGTCCTTATGCTTTGTTATGTTGTACTGAAGTGATCTTTACTAATATGTTCCTAGTCTCTAATTTGTTTCAACAGACTGTTCAGGTTTAATCAAATTGAGCCAAACTCTTGAACATATCAAACCAACCTGATCCAAGTGTGAGTCTCAACCTAAACATAAGTTGAAGCAGACACAGTGCGTAAGATAATTACCCATTCATCATAAAGAATCGTGTAAATGACATGTTATAAGAAGATTAGCTCGCAATCCTGTTTTTCCCAAACTATAGTATTGCCACGACTTGGTTGTCCAGGCCCAATTATATGTTTAGAGAATCCATCCTTTTCTTGAGCAAGCTTACTTAAAAATGATCAAGCTTGTTATCAGAATGCTTTTGCATTCTACATACCTGTGGTATGTGGCTTTCACTGTGCTATATTATAGTTTTCCTATGCTGAGTAGATGATATTTCAGATCCCACAATGATTATCACCATGATATCTTATGTTTATGTTAAAACAGCCTATAGAGAAACTACAACTTATATTACTGATCTTATCTGACCTTATTTGTTATGCAGGGAGAAGTGGTTACATTAATTGGATTTCTTCGTGATGCTCCAAATATCAATGTTCATGGTTTCAACGTGTACCACAAGAATCGATTAATTTTGGTAAATTTGTTTATATTGATTTAGTTTACAGATGGCTTATTGAGTTGTTTATTTCAGTTGTGAAGGAAAGAGGCACTATTCTTTCATTAACTAAATCTTATGCTAGTTGCTGTAAAGTTGTAGCTTACCTTTATTAAACTTTATGTTGTATCAAGGATGAAATCAAGTTTACTTCTTGTTATTTGCTAATCAGATAATGAGGTACTCCTTGCAGGGTGCTTGGAAATGTGATGCTTTTCTCATGCTAGAATTTTGAATTTATTTTATCAACCGCTTTTTGTAAAGATGCTACAAGTTAACTTCTGATATGTAGCTTGACCTAGTTCTTGGATCTGAAGGGATATAATTTTCCAATTGTTGTAGCGCTTATTGTTTCGACTTCTATGAAAATTGGAGTTTCTGACTCAACTTCGCCTCACTAGGGTCTTGATGAAAGAAATGTTAGTTAAATGGACGTATTCAACATCTTTGTTGCAAATCTTATATGTGCATATGGCTCGTTCCTTCATCCTTCAAAACTATTTAAAAAGTTGGTGAAAATATTGAAGGGTTTTTTATATAATTGCCCATGTCAAATTTAATAATCATAGGATACCTATGGAACTAGCAACTGTAGCAAGACAACAATATATGATTAGACAAGAAAACTGAAGAAATACCATTGGAGAATTATATTATTTAGGTAATAATCATAGTACTTTCCTAATAGTCTCAGCCTAGTTAGCAGGGTGCTTCTCCGAAGGTGCCGTGTCTGTGTTGGACATACCTTGCGGACACTCCTCTCGGACATGTGTCGAACAAACGTATTATCGTCGCCTCGATCAGACACTTCTCATGTACTTGATGAACATGTGTTGGATAATTACAAACCTTGGTAGAATTAATTTGACATTTTATATAACAAATTAAAGTAGATGAATATAATATATTATCATATGTATAGAACACCCAGCCTAAATAGTTTATCTCAAAGAAAAAAAAAAATCATGTTTAAGAAAAAGTTAATCACTGTTACTCGTTATATGATAACTCACAATGTGAAAAATGTATCGTCTGTTCAAAAAGAGTCTTGGAATATGAAAATGTCTCTTATGGTGAAGTTCTAATGATATTATATATTAACATATTGAATTATGATTGTTATTATACTTAATAATTTCTAGGTCAAGTTATCAAGTTTATTTTTTAAAGATTTATAATTAAATATTTTGTTCAATAATACAATGTATTTGCTGTGTCCGCTCTGTGTGTCCAAGGTATTTTGAGAATTGGCATGTATGTATTGTATAGTGTTGTTGTGTCTGTGTCCGTGCTTCATACTCAGAGTGGTCATGTATTGAATTTCTAATGCGTATATAGCACGAGTTCCTCCACTAAGACGTGTATTATGATGCACGTGCACTTTTGCATTATTCAAAGAGAAAATTATAATCAGGATGTCGTGGTGGTGCTGAATCTTGTCATTCTTTGCAATAGCTTTTCAAAACTGTAAACAGTAGGATCTGTTTGCTCTTGCAAGACAATATTTACTCAAGTGAATCTTGTAATGGTTCTACTTTCATTGTTGATGCAGTTTTCAGGAGCTTAATTGACATATTTATGCTATTATCCATTGCAGCCTTTCTGGAAAGTGGCGAGCAATTCTTATGGCAAAGGCAGAGGAGTTGTTGGTGAGAGATTTTTTGCATGAAAAAAGCATTGCACTAAAAACTACATGGAATCCATTATAAACCCTAATCTAATACCATATTTCAATTTTCTGTACGTCTCCAACTGTATCTATTTTATCTCAGGTGTGCTGGAGGCCGATTTCGTAAAACCTACTCATGATAAGCAAGACTTTGAAAAGTCAACCTTATATCAGAAACTTGAAACTCGCTTAAGAGAGATGACATATGAATACTGGTATATTATTTCCCGTTATTCCTTGTTTATGTGTGTAATGATGCATTCCTTGTTTATGTGATTATGTGCATAATGATGTTTTGAATTGTAAATGATGCGTTCCTTGTTTATGTGCTTATGTGTGTAGTATAGATGTACATTAATGTTTTACTCGTATCCTTCATATTTCTGAACTGTTCTGGATCCTTGTCTTATTTGAAAATTCATATTATTCTTGTCTCCACTTTTTTATTAGTCAAAGTGAACCGTCTTTTTTTTTTTTTTTTTTAAAGATCACCATGTGAAATTTCTACTCATAGCCGGCCCACTTTTGTGCATGTGCAACTCTTTCTTCCCTTATCACATTATCTCTGTCCTCATGAACATGAGCCCTTTAATGAGAGCTATGGGGATCGGGGGACATAACTGTTTAGAGAATTAGAGAAGATTACATTTTTTAGTGCTTTTTTTGAAAGAATTTCCCTTATGTACATAAATATGGGTAGGAATTACCTTGATTACTTATGTATTTCTAGAAGTCAAGTTTCTGACAGTCAATTGTTATCACTTGCATTGTCTTTCACGAATGAAGTTGGTGGTGAATATTTATTTCATAAATTTGCAGGGACTATCATTGTCATCTAGTTGGCTATAAACATTCAAAAGCAGTTCCCTATGTAAAGAACTCTAAATCAATGGCAGGTGATTCCGTGCAACAGATGAAAATGAAAAGTAACTTTCCAATTCCTTTGGACCAGCTTTCTCGCTCACATATTTGTACCACTGTTCGACCAATAAAAGAAGAATCTAGTGAAGTTGCTGTTAGTTCTACAAAAAATCGTCTTGCTGAAGTATCAAAGAATACCCAGATAATCTCAGCGAAAGAGCAGGTCAAGACAGGGCAGCTCTTGGAGAGCAGTTTGATTCCTCAAAGAGGTAGTTGGAGAAGTACATATATTGTAAGATACATGGGAGACTTGATACTTATAATGGTATAAAAACTTGGTTATGTCGTGATTTGCAAATAGGACTACCAGAGAAGAGGAAGTATGATGATCTAGTTTCTGCATTACCACTATCAAGAAAAAAGACTATTGGAAGCGATGAGAAAGCACAGGTTTATTTTTCTTTGTATCTTTCTATTAAAGTAAAAATATATTTGCTATTTATTCTGAATGAAACCAAAATGGTTGAATGTAGTTGCTTTTACTTCTTTCTTTTTTTTTGTGATAATTGTGCAATTTTGTACATGGAGCTTGATCCAGGAGTTGCATTTTCTGACATTTCGTCTCCTGGAAAACTAGTATCCTTTAATCTTGTTATTTCTAGCTTGTCAGGTCCTTGGGTTTTTCAATAATAGAAGTTTCCATTTGCCCATAGTGGTTTTGGCAAAAATGCGCTGATATTCCATGCTCCAGATAGAGTTTGGCGTGTTTATTTAGAACCTAAAGATCTTTTGTTGGTTCTCAATTGTTCTGCAGCTTACACAGGAAGTTGGAAAAGAAAAAGCGGATGAGATTATAACCATGTTGGAAGAAAACAAGAAACTACGTGCTCAGTGAGTTGATTACCAACTTACTTTTCAATTGTTTGCTCTTTGAATTCTATGCTTGACTTCTGGTTGTATCAAAATGATTGAACGTCATCAGAAGTATATTTGATAGGTAAGGGGCTTGTCTTTTAAAGATCAGTCTTGATTGCTGTATAGGAGTACCCGTTTTCGATATACCTTCGATTTTGGTTGTTTTTAGAAAAAAAAAGGAAAATGTGTAAAATCAGTTGCACACTAGGTTTTTCCATGAATGAACTATATATAAGATTATGTCTGTAAATGTATTCTGACGTTGCCTTTCAGAGTTACTTGCTCTAAAACCGAGTTTTCCCCCTATTTCTCAGGTGCTTGGAATTTGAAGGAACATTTAAGGATCTTTTGCTTAAGGTACTCTCTTGCGAAGCTTGCTAAGTTCCCTGTTGATTTTCTATGTATATGTTGATTTCTATCTGATGCTGAACAACTTGTAGGCTATTATTAAAAAAGTCCAAATTCTATAGTAACCTAGTATAGTTAGTTACTGTACAAAGGCTTTTGTAGTTGTAACTACCTATTTACATCTAAAACCATCAATCGTATAATTTTAAAGTGTTGAGATGTCTTTCAATGAGTTACTGCACATCGTGAATCTAAGAGTAACAAAAAAGCTTTTTGTCTTTGTATTTTGAAAGGAACAAAAACTTAGAATCGAGCTTCAAGAAGTTCAGCGTGGCTATCAGAATCTATTGCTCGAATTCAAGTTGATTGATACTATTAAATTGGAGAAATGATGCATGGCTCTTCATTCTTCTCCTTGTTTTTTTCCATTCTGCAACTTCTCACCTTCGATGCAACATTTTTTGTTACAAGTTATTGGTGAGGGCAAGGCGGTTCTTTTAATGTACAACATTTATTGTACAAAATTTCTGTTCCGATACTTGGCTGATGCTGGTTGCGAGAAGTTCTGGAAAAAAACACCATGTGACGGAAAACGGATGCAATAACCTAATGGAGCTGCCTCTGTACCATTTCGCAGTTACATGTAAATTTCGTTTTTGAGGAAAAAGGTATCGCTAGTTGGAATTGCGGAAATGCGCTTGTAACATTTTGTAAAGCTAATTTCTTTGAGGTTGGATAGGTACTTTACATCCTTGATTCTGTTCAGAATATTTCCACCAGATCCGACAGCAGGTATGCTAATTTGTGGAAGTCAACTGCCCATGTAATGATAATACCCCAGAAAGCATTTTTTGCTAATTTGTAGAAGTTAACTGTCCATGTAATGCTAATGTACCAGAAAGCGTATTTTTCTCCGCGTCAGTTACGCTCAGGGGATATTTGCCGATCTTCTGTGTTGTTGTTGTTGTTATTATTAGGGTTTAGCATTATTATTATTATTATTATTTTATGTTTTAATGTTTTTTTAAATCTTTTTGTACCAACGCCTAGTACCACAGGTTGTAACAGTGGCGATACGTCTACAGGAGATGAAACAAGATAGTAAATTCCTACCGTTAGTTTCAATGCATGTTTTGCCAAATGATATTCTAATTGGTTAGCCTCCTGATGAGCATGTTGCCGATGTGCCTCATAACATGATAAAACAAGGTTCTTATACAGTCTCTTGAGTTAGTTTAAAGAACCATCTTGGTAGAACATATTTCAAAAGCTAACTCATGCCAAACTTAAAACCTTGAGACAACCTCGGAGTTCGTAACAGGATTGAACATATCTGGCATTGTTATATTATCGTCACTTCTTTTTTTATGTTCCAATTTCTGACGATGAACACTAGAGATTGTAGCTGCTGCTTTTTGTTTATAGATCCAAAAAGCATACCTTCTTGGAAGGCAATGTAGTCTTAACAAATCTTGCCCAAAATCAATTCACTTTGCAACCCCACATAGCTCACTTTGGAAATCTCATTACCCAACATCTCATTTTCACAAGTGTTAAAGACAAGAAGCTGAATAATCAGAGTCAAAATGTCGGATTATCAAGAAACCATAAGGTACTAAGGGCTGGTGGTTAAGAAATGGGTTCAATTGGTGGGGAATTCTAGTGAAACAAATATAAAACAAAAGATAAAAAAGAAAAAAGAAAAAAAAAAAAGAAAAAAAAAAGAACAAGAAAAATGAAAAATGAAAACCAAAAAAAAAAGGGAAATCATTAAGGGCAACCTTTGTTATCTACTGATCGTAAAGTCTTGAATGGATACATTGCTAACATTTGCCGAATAGATCTTTAGAGAAAAATAACTTTTTAGTGATCCGAATTTACTTCTAAAAATATTTCTCCTCACCTGGCACATACTCAGTTATCGACTCCATATAGGCATTTAAAAAAATTAAAACAACATTTTGAGTCCTAGCTCATCTCAGGTATTTACAGGCTGACGATAAAGACTGATCTGCATGAGAGTTGGTGGATAACAAGCACTAGACGTCGCGTTCTTCCATGTTCTCCAGAGTAACATCATCCAGAAATGGTGGATCAGCTAAGATTAACTCCTCGTCACTCCTGGTGCTACGGAGTAGCTCCACCACTTTTCCCATCGTTGGTCGATGCTGTGGATTTCCTTGTGTACATAAGACTCCTATCTTGACCACATGTCTAATCTCATCACGAATATTACGATCATATATACTTTCATCGGCTATCATCTCAATAGCATTAGCCTTGTAATGATTCCAAATCTGCGCAAAGAAAAAGGTTTTCAACACTTCGTCCCCCCACCCTTTGAACTCTTCCAAAAACACCCAAGAAATTCCATACTTCACTCCTTGACAAACACCTTTGTCCTTTCTTATTCAATATGAAATAGCTGATATAAACCTAATAGAGGATTACCGTTATGCTGCTACATGAAATGCTTGGGAGAAAGTACCTTCTGTAGGAGAATATGTCCATCCTTCGATCCTATGGTTGCACTGCATCTCTTCCCTGTCACAATTTCAAGAGTCAACGTGCCAAAACTGTACACATCTGCCTTTTCTGTCAAATGCCCATGAATGATATATTCTGGAGCCATATATCCCCTGCACCAAACACCACACTTAATAATTTTAATAAATTTGTACTAGTTGCCTTTCAACTACTGGAAAAAACTAATAAACAATGTTGAAAGGATTCTTTATCAGGTCCAGTCTTCTGCTTCACAAATTTTGGCATATGACAATTTAATGCTTCAACTGGCCAATCTTCCCTTTCGAAATCTATATAATTAAACCAAACAAAAAAATAAAGATACTTACGGGGTTCCAGCTATTCCAGTACAAATGTGGGTTTGATCTTCAGAAAAGGATCTTGCAAGACCAAAGTCTGTTATTTTGGCTTTGAACTTGTCATCCAATAAGATATTACTAGCCTTGATGTCACGATGAATGATGCGAATTTCAGACTCCTCATGGAGATAGGAGAGCCCCTCTGCTATCCCTTGAATGATATCGTACCTCTGTTTCCAATTCAAATGCTTCTTGTGGCCTGTGCAAAACGTAAATGTATGCTGTTTAGGAACATACTTCCGTGATAAAACATTGACATGGAACAACTGTCATTTGCTTCATGATGTACATTGTATTATTCTTCAGTTAGCAACAAAATAGCGCAACCACAAGCAGCATGTAGCATATTGAAAACCACTTGATGGATCAATGGCCCCTCTCTCTATTCCTCTTCCATTGTATCACAATAATGCTTTCCTTATTATTTATTTGATTAATCAACAAGTCAATTTCTTCTCATTGGAATATCTTCCCTCTTCCAAAACCTTGAACCAAATGCGTCTCCTTTTCGAACTCTACTTTTTGTCATCTACTTGAGGCATATACAAAATATAGTCTGGGGGTCTTGCTCGCTTCAGCACTTAGTGAGCAATATTTCCAATTTTCCTTAACAGACCATGAAGAGGTCAAAAAACATCTAAATCAATAACACGCCTATCAATAACAGATCAAAGAGTATCTAGATTAATAATTTCCCGTGACAAAAAAGAGTATAACTGTCTTGAACAATTACTAGCCACACAAACTTCAAGTGCAATGACTTGCAAGTATCAACATATGAAAACATCGGATGTCAATGATACCACTAAATTATGACAAGACAAAAAAAATAAACTTTATATGTAAAGATATAGTGACGATTTCTGCAGGAAATCACCCAAGTGAGAAATGAATTATGGAGTAAAGCAGACAAAGGAATAAAGATGGAGGCAATACCAAATACATAGTGGTCTAGGCTTCTGTTGGAATAGTATTCACATACTAGCAAGCTTTCAGGGCCATCCACACTGCAACCAAGCAATTTCACTAGATTTTTGTGCCGAACTTTGTGGACCAAAGTGACTTCATTAAAGAACTGATCAATCCACTGTCTTGTATTAAGGAAAAGTCTTTTTACTGCAACTTCTTTCCCATCATAAAGAATGGCCTGTGATAAACAAGGCTTATTATAAGCATGAATAACATGGAAAAAAAATCTCCCTGATTAAGCAATTTGCTACCTTGTACACAGTCCCATAACTGCCTTGTCCAAGTTTATTTTCTAAACAGAAGTTATTTGTAGCTCGCTTCAACTCTTCATATCTGAAATTCAGTTTTGTTTTAGCTATGGCTGCAGAGAGTTGAGGTCCATATAAAGCTGCAAGAGAAAGAAGTTCAGACAACACGAAAAAAGGCATGTTTGATCAGTTTTGATGTCGACTTAAGTGATTACGCTTTTAAGGAAATGCTGACTTACTTTTGAGAGACTTCATATTTGATTTTAGATGGAGATGTTTCCACAAAAACAAAAGCCCGATCATAATTAGAAAAATGCCTGACAAGAACCAACTAGTATCCATACCCTGTGATGGTTTCCTGAATTTAGAAGAGTTTGATTAGCATTTAGCAGAGAGGATATGGACGATTCTCCACAACTTCGAGATACACTGAAGCCAAACAAAACGAAAATCCAATAACAAACGGTTGCAAGAATGGTAAGCAATTGACTTGACATGTTAATTGTTTCCTGACAAGATAGTGTGATTAACTCAGAGACTTGAGTTCAATGAGAATGGTTTTACAAAACTTGCAATTTGTTTTGCCATTAGATTCCTTTGTGTGCCTTCGGGAAAAAGGAACATATCATGTTTTCCATTTGAACAGGAATTATTGTATGTTAACCATAGCTTTACCAGCATAGCCCAGCATCCCAACTCGGGAGATGTGGTACTGTGGGCAAATGTGTTGGATCCCTAATTTTTAATGTGGTATTCCTGCTTCTAAATACCACTAAACCAATCTTCCAACTCAAAAGTTACTTCACATGTCCAAGTGACAGGCATAACTATTGATATCTAAGAACTTTTTCAAATGGATGATTTTCAAATTTCCTTCTTTGCTTCCAAAAGCTTAGTTAGTTATTACATATTAATATATTATGCTCTTAGTGGAGCTGCTAAGCAAATCCTAAGGCCCTTTCATGTTTATACCCTAAGCCAAAGAAAGATGAAAGATAGTATTACAGCATAATTGTGCTAAATTATGATATTCCAAGGAGACTGAATTACTGGCCACAATAGCTAGCAGCAGTAGGCTTGGGTGATTAATTTTTGTGTAGGACTTGATATTTAACAAACAGCACCTTAGCATTGCAAAACAGTTACCTGCCCTGAAGTGCAAGTAATAGAGCTTTTAGGGTATCAGTTAAAAGGGTTGCTTCACATTTCCTTAGCATTCTTGCAGATTACAGAAGCAGGTCAACTTACACAAGAAAATACTACACCAAAGTAGAGTATGGTACACATGGTCAAACAATGTGCAAGATTTTTCGGGGCATGTTAGATATTAAACACATCTCAAATCTCACACTGATCTCTTATGGACTTGGAATTCGACATTTTGAAATTTGCCAGGACCTAAAATCACATGTAATTAGACAAGCAATTAAAACATTGAGGTCCTCCTGAGATATGTGATCTGATAGAAGAATTGTTATGGAAAATAAATTTGAGGGATTTTCTGCATACCAGAAGAAATCGAAGCCACTGGGTACTGATTCCAGAAAAGACTTGTGGAGTATCTGACATAGCAACCAGCATTGAGCGACCGGCCTTCAGTAGACGGTGCACATGAGGTAACTGAAGCAGCAGCAGATCTAAGACAAGTCTTACATACTGCTTGATCAATGTTCTGCCAACACTGAGAAAGAGCATAAACTGTAAAACCAGAAGCGGAAGCTGATCCTGCAGCATAGCCATTAGTCTGGGGAGCTTGCAAACTAACATTGCCCACAGCCTGTCTAACAACTTCGACGAAACTTCCTCCGTCGTTGTTTGTTTTATTGGAAGAGCAAACTGTTCTGTTATCTGCATCCAGAATGTCATTAAAGAAAGAGTAGTTCGCGTAGCGCCCGAAACAACCATCAAGAAAGATTCTTCCGCTGGTGTTTGGATAGCATTTGGGTAGCTGCGATCGAATTTCCAAGAAGCAGAGCTTGCAGTCGATGGAATTGAGATCTTCAAAGCACTGAGCGAGGCCGTAAATAGCGCTGGGGCCTCCTTGGCCGACCACCACAGTTCCAAACCCTTGCTGCCCTACCAAGGTGCTGAGGTTACCCATCGCGATGACAAAGTTGTTGCCTAGCGTAGCTGCGGACACAGATGTCGAGTTGCCGCAGACTTGGGCGGCGACCGTCGTCCTGGGGTCTCCGGCACATGTTCCCAAGTAAGTAGAGATTGTGATTGCGATGACAAGAACCGTAATTGGCAGCGACGAGCGCTCCATCGCGAGGACCACTGACACCGATCGATCCGAAGAAGAAGGTGAAAAAGAAGAAGAAGATTAGGAGGTGATGGTGGGATCGGGTAAGCGCGTAGAGAGGAAGACCAGATTGGAGCAGCAGCCATTGAAATTTGACCTGGTAATCGATCAATTGAAGCAAAATATTTCGAGTTCTTAATTCTAGTCTTCGATCCCTTTTTTTTTTTTATCTTCTTCTTCACGGTCGAGTTCAATTTGTAGTTTACGTGTCGACCGGATACTGAGCGATAAATAGTAAATTTTTTTAACTAAATATTGTTAGAATTTAAACTCTTAACCTATTTTTTATGAGTAGTAAATTTTTGGTCTTCTTCCAATCCTCTACGTAACAAAAGTTTAGAGAAACCAATATTTAAATTCGTTTTAAGGAAAGTGTTTTAAATTTTGTTTAAAGACACTATTATTCTACCAAAAGATTAGTCTAAGTTTGTTCTGTTTCGAGATTAATAAAGCTAACATTCTGACACCACATAATTTACTTTTGAACAGTATCTATTAATTCATGCATCAATTTTGGGAGAGCTCAAGAATTTTTGGGCTTTAATTTATGCATATGCGTGCATGTCGACCAACGTGTTTAGCCGGGTTGAGAGAGGAAAGTCCTTATTTTGGGATCCATCCATAATAGGTAACGCTCTCGCTGGGACCCATGGCAGAGTAGCCAATTAAAGCAGGTGGGCAGTTGATTCATTAACTACTACTTAAAATGTAACTTCGAATAATAGTTTTTACGATGTGAAATAGAACCTTTTTTTTTTCATTTTTTAAAAAATTCCTGAAAATTGTAGTAGCACTCAACTTTGTCTTGGTCAATAGCGCTACTGTTCAGGTGTGTAAAATAAACTTGGAGCCACAACCGGAAGACTTCGTTCACCTGATAATACCATGTATGCGAAATTTCGAATCGTTTGAAATTGGGACTCCTAGCCTCCTAGAAAGAGACGCCTCCATTCCTGATGGAATTGTTGCCGAAATTCAGCTGGATCCTGGTAAAACGCATTCTTTTGCACTACAGCACACTTTCATTGCAGTAGTATGCATTCGGCATTCGTGCGTACAGGGGAAAAAAGGGGGAAAAAAAAAAGTTAAAAAAGAAAACAAAAACCTTTGTATCAACAAATTCGCTTCAATCCAGATAGCTTCAAATGCTTGCAAAGCGAAGATCGTAAATTAATTCCTAATCAAGAAAAACTCCACCAACAAAGTTACAGAGCATTTTAACAAGATTACACATTTCCTTTCTACCGTTAAAAAAAAAAGGTGGGGAAAGAGGGTATATAATGAGAGTGTTGCTGAGGAGAAACTTAATGCATACATAGTTCACAAAACACTCGGTAAAGATTCCTCCTCCAATGGCAACAAATGATTGACAAAGTCTCAGCTGCAAACTGAATGTAGCAGGAAGATCTATATGAGTCTCAGTTCATATTCGCCCGCCATTGTGATGTACCTCACCCATGGAAGTGCCTGGTACCCGCTCTTTTCAATGATCTTCAAGTAACGAACCTATGTATTCACGAGAACGTTGCATCAGGTAAAGAGATACTTGCTTGCTGATTCTAAATTGAATTCTTAAAAAATAGGCCGAAATTTCTTTTTAATCTCCTGAACTTTACCAAAATGTGCATCTATAATCCTAAAATTCATTTCGTTTCCACGATAAACCTATACTTTAAAAAAACGTCCGCGATAACTTCCGCGTCAGCTTTTCCGTTTGCGGCCGTTAGTTTGCTGACATGGCAATTTTTTTAATTTTTTTTTTTTAACTTTGTAAGGGTAAATAAGTCTTTAATAAAAATAATTTTTTAAAAAATATTTTTTCAGAAAACTTCCAACATAAAAATTTTAGATTGTGATGAGATCTACAATTTTTATGTTCAAAATTTTTTCCAAAAATATTTCTAAATAGATATTTTAGAACTCCAAAATTTTAACAATTTAATCTATTATTTTTAAATAACTTTTTAGAAGTATTTTTTGAAAAAAGTTTGAACATAAAAGTAAATCTCATCGAAATCTACAACTTTTATGTTGGAAGTTTTTCGAAAAATAATGGCTAATTAAGATTAAAATATATATTTATCCTTAAAGATAAAAAAAAAACTAAAAATAATTTAAAAAATTGCCACGTCTGCAAATTAACGGCCGCAAATGGAAAAACTGATAGAAAGGTTATCGCGAACCTTTTTTTAAAGCACACGATTATCGTGGACACGAAATGAAGTTCAGAATATTAGAGGCACATTTTAGTAAAGTTCAAGGACTAAAAAAGAATTTGACCTAAAAAATATAATAAGTGAATTTCCACCACATGTTAAGTCTTGTGACACCTATCATTAGAAACACGAGGACATGACTTCCTCCTTCCTTTAGAAACTTCTCTAGAGTCATATTTTGAGGTCTGAATATTGGGGTAGGCAAGAGAAATGACAAGCTATGTGCAATTTCGGTTAAACCTACCTGTATGCCAGATACTGTAAAATATGGAATCTCAAACTTGACACGAATGGGTGCTTTCTTCTCCGGTGTTGCTTCCTCAGCAGTTATACTGGGAAGACTAAATTCTGCTCTCAACATATATTCCTGAAAATCGAAGATGAAATAAAATATCCATAAGAAATATTGGCCTTAGAATTCCTTATAAATTTTTTACAGCTGCAGCAGTTGACCTACATTATGAAGAGGCAAAAGGAAAATGCTAGAGCTATCAAATTTCTTGTGTGAATTGAATGTTTGTGCTGCTCAAAAGTGAAGTATGTCTGTGTCATACTGAGAAGTTAAAGACTTTGGGAAAACTTTTGGGAGCTCTAGCATAGCTCTTTAATATTCATACCTTTCCGCCCGGAAAAGATTTTATCTTCCAGACCAATGCATCATTTTCAGGCGCATAGGAAGCAGATCCCATAGAAGTCCGGACATTAGGATTTGTAGCATCTGAAGGTACAGGTAATTCAATCTCCACACTCGTAGCAGTGCTAAATGTAACCAAAAATAATTTAGTCTTTCTTCCTAATTAATCCAGCTTTGTTATCTCCCAAACAACGAGAACACAATCAAAAGAGTGTTCACCTTCTTTCCTTAAACTGGCTTCTTGCCTTTACCATGAGTTCCATCCTACTTCTTGAATGCCTCTCAACTTGTGCTTCAACCCAAATTAGGGGCTTTACCTGAAAGCATACGTCATATATTAATGGCATTGTAATAGCCTATAATCAAGCTAGCAATTTAAGTGATAAGATAACCTGAGTACTCAATCTGTACGTCATTAGATCAAATGCCCCATCCGGAGGTATGAAGGATATCGTCCTGTCATTCTCAAACCGTGCTAGACGAACACACCTTGGCAAAAAGACAGAAGCTATTTAGTTTATTACAGATATATCAAGTAATAACTCATGCTAAAGAGTTTCTTCTCTAAACAACTAGGAACATCAGGATGAGCACGAGAAGCATACTGGTGAAACTTGATATCGTCAAGATCTATTGCTTTCCCTTTTGTTGCTCGTCCTTGAGCCTCCAGAAGCACTCTATCATTTAGCCCAAGTTTACATTCAGGCATTCCACTACATAGGCAACATAAATATTGTTATTTGCATTTAATTGGCGGGAATGTCGTAGCTATTACACTCCGATATACTTCGTATAGAACAGAATTCAAAATAGTTGTGTGTGAACATAAATTTATACATAAATTGTGCTTTTGGATGCTAAAACGTTGGCTTCAGAAATAATCCTAATTATCCATCAATCTGTTTAAACATTAAGTGATTGTTAAAACTGGCAGTAATAGTTGGTGTGGCAACTAACACAAGCACAGCAACACATTTGGTCCAATAAAATGAAGAGAACTCAAACTTTGCTTCTTGCCAATGTGTTACGCTGACATTCTTCTCATCACCGCTTACCTTGAAGCTTCCATATAAGCTAAAAACTTCCCAAGATTGCATAGCTTGCACTTGATCTAAAGTTAGCACATAACAACACATTATACTTATTCTTTCACATTTTTCATAAAAATCAATCTGCAATTACACTAGATCTAAATTCACTGGTGATAACATTTCATGTTTGCAGGCCATATCAAATTGAAGATGGGCTTCCTCAAGCTCTTTTTGGAAATTCAGCTGATGTACCTCTATCAAGCATTTTATAGATGCTTTCATAGAGGATTATGCCTCTAACATAGCATCCATTCTCAGCCATATGTGCGAGGGAAAACCAGATCATGTGCTTGGTCTTTTCGAGGTATGGATTATGACTTGTAATCTTTAGCTAGCTTCTAACGGCTTTGTATCTGGGTAGTAGCTTTTCCTTCTACTTTCCAGTTATCTTGGCTTTTGAGGTTGACGTCAAATATGCCAGGTAGGACATTTGTTTTGTTTTTTACCCTCGTTCCCTAATCTTTATATGTTGCACAGTAGCCAGCCATCCATAACCTTTAGCATGTTCTGCCCCTAACTTTTGGGCTATCTATCATGTCATGTTAGCAGTCCCTGTCTATGCTTGGAAAAGTTATACTACTCCCCGATTAACAATTTCATCAATAGACTTGACTATGTGTAAAAAATGACATCAAATGATGTGAAGAAGCACAAGATACATACATTAATGTAGAATTCAGCCTTTCAGCACCAACAGGGACCTTTCCAAGTTAGAAAAGACTCCAAGTATGCACACATACATACTAAAACCGCAGCTGTATTTTTTTAAAAATCTCTAGATGCAAAACCACATGAACTAAGGAAAAGACGGCATTGGACGATTAATAAGTTAATACAAGATTAACAGCATTATAAGTACCTCCATGGTCCACTAATTAATTCACCTATACTAAGCTCAATCAGATATATGAACTGCTTGGCTCCTAATAAAAACCGTATGATACTGCAAATTTAGGGCCACTTATTCTCTTAATCATTCCACCTTGAAGTTTTGAGTATTAAACAACAACAACAGTTCTTTTTTTTTCTTTTTTTTTTTTTAATGCAGAGTAACAAATCAAAGAACTATATAATCAACAAGCAGAAAATGAAATTTAACCAACATGACATTAAACTGTACTGACAATGAACACACGACAGGATCAAGACAACTTCCACGAATAAGTAATGAAAAGTAATTGGATGAGAAGTTTTTAACAAATGGAAGGGAGACAATGAGGTGCACCTTAGGTAGGCCCTCATTTTCAATGCTCCAACAACGTCAGAACGGATTATTTGGCCGTTGCTATTGACAAGAATGTTAACACTTTCTACAACATCCAAGAATACCTAATGAAATAGAGAGGGTGTCATTATTTGCTAGAAATGGAAATAGTGACAACAACAGACAGGTAACAACCTACTTCATTTTTCTTGTATCGTATTCCCTCGCTGCGCCAAGACACGGCATTAGTAACAGCCATTGGAGGCCTTTGTGTGACTTCCATCCTGTATGCATCTGTCTTGATGAACTCACTGAGAATCTTTGCTTCGGTGTATTGGGGGTACCCAAAGTCCATCATCTCATCGAGCAACTCATACTGCCAATTTCACATGGAGAAGCCCTTAGACAAATAAAATAAGCATCTCAAGATACATCAAAATCATTGCCAGTGATCTTTCGAATGCTTGAATCCAAAGACGAGAAGAAAGCTGATGTCTTACCACAACTACGAAATTGTCCCTCAGTGATTCCTCCTCTAGCTCTTCGAAGTAATGCTTGAAGACCTGAAGAACCATAAGATATACTTAAAAATAAACACTCTATCGGGCACCAAACTGCAGAAGCCGGGATCTAACAAGTCAGGTATTGTGGTATGGTACACAATAAAGTGACAAAAAGTTGTTTTAAAAAAGCCAAGTTTGAGCGATCAGTGCAACCAAGTAATTTCATGACGTGAACGCCCTAATAGTTCTTCTTATTTGAACTTTGCAGCAGCTTTAAATAAAATACCCCGCATAGAAGCTTATAAACTTCTGCAAATCTAAAGCAGCAGCAAACAATCCCTGATTCCCTACATTTAGTTCACAATTTGTCTACCTTGTGACATAAACAGTTTATACTTCATTACAACATAGGACTTCCAAAGTGAATAATTTAATATGAAATATACTAACCTCGACAACACGGTGGAGAAATAGGAGAATGCTGGCAGCGTTGCAGTTCTGCCGGGCGGCGGTCATGAGAAAGACGTTGCTGTGCTGTATGAACATGTAGGTTACGCCATTGTCATATACCACTGGGTCCTGCGACTCTGGATCTCCCTAAAGCACTCGAATAGAGTTTCGATTCAAATACAAATCAAGCTCAAAAGACTTATTCAACAATTCAACTTGGAAACAAATTGAGCTTAATTAGCATGTTGGATTGGATCTACCTCTTTTTCGATGAGCTTGGTGAAGAATCGCTCGGCCTGGACGGCGGAGACATCGCCGCGGTAATCGCGCCAAACTAGGACGCGGCCCTTGATGTCTAATAAGAATAGCGCCGACACCGCGCCGGACATGATTACTTGTTTTGTTACTCAGATCTCAATGTGATATTTCAGTCTAGTACCTAATACAAATCTGTCGTCAGATGTTCGATCTGGATCTGATGAGTTAGCAGATAGAGAGATCACGAGGTGGATCTGGAGATCATTGTAGGCGGAACCGCCATGGATCTGACGACCTCCAGCGGGATCTCCTTGATTGGATTGGAGTAGTCTGTCGTCCTCCGGCGACAAACGATGACAGCGGCGTCGTATCACCTGGCGTAGCGGGGAGAGAGAGAGAGAGAGAGAGAGAGAGAGTCGACTCCTGGGTCCGTCCGTCTGGGAAATCTGTTTAATTTTGTTTTATTATTATCTTGCAATTTTTTTTCTTTTATTGATTCATATAAAGTAAGCTTAAATATTATTTTCTAGCAAGTTCAATCAAAGTAACGGCATGTAGGTCCAAAATGCAAGAACATGGCGGTGGTTGGGTCGATGAAGTAAAGAGCGAGTTTGTAAAGTATTATTTATATTATTATATATTTATGGCCTGGATACACAATTTTTTGTTTTATTAGGTACCGTCCCTATAATATTAGCATACGCGGAGGCAAAAAAATGTCTTAAAAGAATATGTTTAAAAAGTACATTGAGATATTCTAAAGCCCTAAAACAGCTTATCCTTATCTCTCAATTATATTCTCGTACAGTGAAAGACTGATGTTTAATTTTGACATTCTCTGTTGAGGCTCAATGTATTTAGAGGTGAAAATACTTAATTAACTGTTGGTATTTTGTTGACGGAAGAGAGCACCTTAATTGACATAAAAATGTTGATGACAGTATATATCTTGAATACCCTCAGTGACTCTTGATACGTACAATCTGTTATCTGGAAAGGGACGGAAAAAAAATGTTCCAGATGAAGGAAGGCTTGCAAAATTTTGCTATAACTATTTCGAACAGACACCATTTCCAGAATCTAAGTTAAGCAGGTGTGTTAAGAACGTTATTCTTCTACGGTAAACTCTCATGCCGCGCGCGTTACATTTCCACTTTTATGCTAAACTATTTTGCTCAAACCATGTCTTTTCTGCTGTTTTGAAGGTGTCCCCTGCTTATAGCACGCATGTCAAAAGCTTCTGCACTGAACAGTGGTTGTAAAGCAGCTGAGATTTTTTTTTTTAAATATGGATTGGAGCACATTTTTATTATAAATGAAAATTTGTGGTAAAGAGGGGTTTGGCAATGACTGTGTACCAGACTTTATGAAAAAAAAAAGGTTATCATAAATGAAAAAAAGGGTGTGTTCTTTTAATCCTTAAGAGGTTATCAGCTCCCAGAGTAAAATATCTTAGTTACAGTACATGTCGTTAAATGCTATCACCTTTTGCAGACAGTTAAAATAGTTTCAGTCAGGTGCCGATGAACTTGCAATCACGAGGAGCATGCAAATGCCATCTAAGAACACCAGTCAGGTTTCTTCTTTGTTTTCTAGCTATATGGGATAATATTAAGTCGTTTCTAGATTGTAGACACGTTTTTTCTCTGTTTGCAACATTGCAGCTAAACTGTTTTAAATCTTAAGAGCACTATTTCTATACACGTACTATCAGATTCTGAGATCATCATTGTATCTTTGTTTCTTGGTAAATTCTGTTCGAAGACCGCTGCAGCAGTACTATGAACCCAATTTTCCAAAGGTATCAGGAAATAATACTTCTCATCTCACAACAATTGTCTTTTTTCTTTACCTTTTTTTTTTCTTTTTTGGTTTTTGAGATTATAGTGGGGAAATCACACAACAAATCGTAATAAGATCCAAGTACTATGTAACATTTTCTTAACTAATTCTGTGTGCAATTTAATGCTGCTAAACTTCTCTGAGAAGCTGTTCATCTTTACCATCATGATCTATCTCTCATATGAATGATTCTGCTTTCGGAAACACTATGTTCGATCGACATGCTAACCGTGGCTTTGCTTTAGTTCTTTCTTTCTTTCTTTCTTTCTTTCTTTTTTTTTTTCTCCTGTTTGGTGAATCTTTTGTTGTGAACTCCAGCTATAAGGCAATCAATCTGCAGCTTGTACAAATGGAGACAAATCAGTCTTAACGAACCAGCCGCAATGCCTGCTTTGTTCTTTATTTAGGTGGCATATTAAACAGTAACCGCCATCTGGTGTCAGTTTTAAATATTTTTGAGCAATGTTTGAATTAAAAGAAGTACATTTCCAATTAATAAATAGAATTTTTTGCATATTAACGTTTAAATATAATGCAATTTTTCTGATTGGTTGAAAAGATTTTTTTAATTAAATATTTCGGGGCGGGTTCTATGGTTAATCCCATGGGAGCGATCCCACGGATTAAAATATAACAACTTTTATTTTCCTTTTGTTTTGTAAGATTTTAGGAGGGAAAGAGGCAAAACCAGAGCAAGCATGCATGCTTTATGATCTCAACTTTTTCTGCATGAGAGATCAGTAAAAGATGAAAAGCCGTAAAAAGTCAAGGGTGAATGATGATCCCTGCTGCCCAATTTGGAGTCTCTTGGACCCCAAAACACTTGAATTCTCACTGCTTTTGGCATGCAGATAAGATGAAGGCCAAGTCAGCTCAATTGTTCCTCCACAACCCTAAAATGAAGCAAGCAGTAGCTATCATTCTCCATCCAAAAATATGCCGACACGACCGGGGTTCATGTACGCGCATTATCCAGGACTAGATATCTTTGGATTATTCTGCTTCGAATGTTCATAACATGTCCAAAGTTGAGCAGTATTGCTTTCAATGGCTAACATGTTACAGGTACACGGATCCTGCTTTTATGAACCATATATTCACTCGAGTTAAAATGAGGTTTGTTTCTATCGCCTAAAATCTCCTAACAAAGATCCATGTCATAAAAAGACGTGCCGAGCATTTGCGGTGGTTTCTGAACTAACCCACCTCTAATTAATATCTGGGCATGGGATCGGCTATACGAACATGCGGCGGAGTTAGTTTAAAGTGACATGCTTTGAAGTCATGATTAGCAGGTCAAACTCAATGCTTCCCTTTGTATACATAACAAGCCCAACATTAGCTATCATTTACCATATCCTATAGGCTTCTCCACTTGTCTTATATCTCCTTGAGAATCTACATTGCATGCATGCAAGTACACTGTGTGTGACAAATTATATATATAGATGTATGCAGCATGCGTGCAAATTATTATATGATTTTTGTGAAAATTAATTTTCACCGGTTATTCTAGTTGACATCAAAATTGTTTGAAATTAGACTAGATGTATGCATGGAATTGTTGAGGTATCTTCTGGGTGTTCCAGGTCCTTCAGGCTTTGGTTCAAACTCCACTGGAGAAGAAGTCACTCAAAACCTCTCCAACATTCATTCTCAAAATCTCACAGCAATTATCACTGGTCTCTTTTTCTCTAACAATATGTTTTCTTTGCTCTGTTTTGATGCCGGCTTTATTAATCGATCAATATCGAAGTCCGTATGTGATTTCATTTTTTATATGTTATAATCTCTACTTTTAAAGTTATTAGAAAATCATGCTAGTTACCTACTACAAACTTTGCTATAAGTTCTTTTTTAAGATTTTTCATGTTTCTACATGTTTCTTATCTAAAATATCCGTTGTAGTTTTTTTTTTCCCAAACCGCAAAAAAAAAAAAAAAAAACCCGATAATGCATATGTTGTCACTTGTCACACTAAATTGTGTTAATTTTTTCCATGTTAATTTTCTAAATAATGTCTTATATTTGCGAGAAGGAGCAACATCAGGAATTGGAGCAGAAACAGCAAGAGTGCTGGCAAAGAGAGGAGTAAAGCTGATTCTTCCAGTCAGAAATTTGAAGAAAGCTGGTGAAGTTAGAGAGAGAATACTTGCAGAAAATCCTGAAGCTCAGATCATTCTCATGCAGATGGACCTCAGCTCCTTTGATTCTGTTCGAAGATTCTGCAAAGCGTTTCTTGATCTTAAGTTGGCACTCAATATCCTAATGTACTGAGATATCGTTATTTTCATTGTCAAATTTGTCCAATGTTATCGCAAAATAATAAATACTACGTACTATCTGAAAATTTTCTTTACGTGTGCAGAAATAATGCAGGCAAGTATTGCAGTAAACTGGAGTTCACTGAAGATAAGTTTGAAATGACATTTGCTACAAATTATCTAGGTATGAGAACTCCCATCATAAATTAAATATAATTTGGAAATGTTTTAGAAAATTTTCTGTGAGGCTTTATAGGAAGGAAATAAAGAAATAAATTATATAAACAAACAAACTACATACACTTGTTGTCATCAATTTATGTATTCGCAGATTAGGATGATAAGTTTATAAAGATTTACACTTTTATTAATGCATTCAAATTTACGATCTCCGAATATCGATAGTTCGTTTAATGATGACTCTCATAAAATGGTTTGCAGGACACTTTTTGTTGACAGAAACTTTGTTAAGTTGGATGGTTGAGACAGCAGATCGCACCGGGATTGAAGGGCGGATTATTAATGTGTCTTCAGTAATCCACAACTGGGTAAAAATGGATAGCTTTCGATTTTCGGACATGATCAAGCCCAAACAGTATGATATTTCTTTCCTAGTATCACTACTATTTAATACTTTGTGTAAAATTTGAAGAAATATTTGTAATTAGTAATTCCCCCCTAGTTATAATGGGGCCCGAGCATACGCACAATCAAAGATGGCTAACATTTTGCATGCGAAAGAGATGGCAAAGCGACTAATGGTACGCCAAACAATGAAACTATACTATGCTGCTGGTGATTTCGTTTTTTATTTTAGTTTATGATAATTGAGTCTTTTTTTTTTCCTGTTAGCCCAAAGGGAAATTATTGAGTTTTTTGCAGGAAAGAAAAGCAAATGTAACCATCAACACGGTCCATCCCGGAATCGTGGAGACTGGAATAGTCAGGGATCATAAAGGATTAATCACAGGTATTATTATCTATTCTCTATGTTATTCTTGTAGTAGACTTTGTAAATCTCAAAGAAGTTTAACAGCATAATGCGACCACTATTTCTATATTTGACAAACTTAAAAGTAGAAACTTCAAGAATCATCATGCAGTAATAGACTTTCAAAATACAAAATTTTACTTTAAGAAAGCAAATTCAAAATATTAGTAAAATTTAACCACCTTTTGTAATCACAAATGCAGATTTGGTGTTTTTCTTCATATCAAGGCTCTTAAAGTCAATACCCCAGGTTTGTGAAAATTCCGTTTTTAAGTAATTTGCCCAGGAAAACAAAATTTACGACAAAATATGATCAGCAAACACATTATTTGTGCTCCCATGCAGGGTTCTTCTACCATATGCTATGCTGCACTGAGTCCTGATTTGGGGGGATGTACTGGTAAATATTATGAAGATTGCAATGAGGCTACAAATTCAAACATGGCTAACGATATGCAAGCAGCTGCTATTCTCTGGCTTAACACATATCATCTGCTTTTTAAGGCCCTATACATTTCATAGTTCTGTATCGAACAGCAAAAGATCAATTGTGAAGTACAACACCCCAAGCTCCAGGCATGATTTTATGGCAGCTGGCATATCAGCCATCCATAATAGTATCGTACGACTTGCACCTGAGCTTATGCCGATGGTTTACTGCCAAAATTAAATATTACATAAGACTTCTTTTTTACCATGAAGTTGGCACAGAAGTTAGGCACGACGTTTATGATGTTCAAGTTCAATTTAAACTTCAGAAAAACTAAACTTTGGACCAAACTTTGGACTTTTTGTAAAAAACTCGTAGCAGCCTTCAAAAAGTATCAGCCTAAAGTCAAGGCTAAACCATCCCTACTGCATAGCTTTCTCAGATTCTGCAATAACGAGAACTTACAAGAATCTTCCAACTGCAGTATCAACAGTTACCACATAGGAAGTTTTTGTCTATATGGTTGTACTGGAAAAAAGAATTTTTTAAAAGGCAATGCATAGACATAGAATCCGTGGATATATATTCACGCACCCACATATACATGTAAAATTTTCACTGTTTATACTATACAAAAAGGACAACCAACAAGAGTAAACCAATAACTAAAAATCCTCAGGCTGTCTTCTCTTGGGCAAAAGTTCAAGGTAAAGCTAGTTATCCCATCAGGTAATCTTCCAATAAATCCCCCAAAAAAAAATCAATTCTTGTAAATTTACAGATTCACACCTGCAAGAACCATCGATTTTTTGTTACCAGTGGTGAATAATTCTATAACTTTGTCACAGTGAACAAGACTTTATACTTGCAATCTGATGGAAGCACAGGCATCAATTTCTTAACAGAATGTAATTTAACTTCTCAGTGCATCATGAGGTTGTAAGAAAGTAGTCACGAAGCGTTCTCCGTTTCAATGAAGAAGGTGGGTTGAGAACAGAAGATGGGCTAATGGATGCCTCAGGGCTCTTTTGTAAGTCATAGTCTTCACAAAGTGGACTTAATTTTCTCTTCTTGGCTGATTCAGGAGTGCCAAATTCGAGTAATTTTGCTGGAATTATCTCTGCAGTAGATTTTGCAGGTACATCCATGCTGAGCTTCTTCACACAAGTTACTGGATTCGCCATGATTCTCCTTCTAAAAGATGTTGGCGAGCAGGCATTGATAGAACTTCCTTCCTTCATATTCCAAATGCGAACCTATCAAATATATATTTATATAAGTACCTCGCTTGCAATCCTTCACGCATTTCTCCAACAAAAAGAAAGGGAACTAATTAATGCAGTCTTAATGCTGAACTACGCTTCATTTTTTTCTTGAATAAGATAACTTAATTAGTAGCATCTGCTTGCAAAAGAAAGGTAGGATGAACTAACCGTGAAATCATCCGATGAAGTTGCTAATTTTCCAAACTCTGATGAACACCTATACCAAATAAACATAGTTCACGGACTTTACCAGGAAGGATTAACTTTTCGAAAATTGTTAAAGTTGTTGTGCGTTAATATGTATACCAGTCAACTGCTGTCACTTCTCCTTCATGGCCTTTTAGTGCAACTGGTTGGTCAGGATTCTTCACCTGGCATTACAAGTTCTCAAGTATTAGCAACCTAGAGAAAGAAAATTGCTTTAGCGTTGATAAGAACAGAAAATGAAAATTTTACCTGCCATATGTAGGCATTCCCATCACCTGAGCCGCTAAGAATGTGAGTGCCATCAGGGCTAATTGCTGACTGTGTCCATCCATACATGACGGATTAATAATCAACAAGGCAATTCTCAATGTCTGTGTATTCTTAAATATAGGAAACTAAAAGACGCTAAGGTTCTGATACAAAAAATGATAGCGAATAGACACCCGAGATAATCTACCTTAACATAGAATGATTCAATTTTGCTGCCTGAGAAAATCTTTATAGGGCCCTTGTCAAGGCGAAGCACATCATATAAGTAAATCCTGAAATGACAGAAAGATTGTTGGAGTTTGAAATTTACCCTTATCATATAATTGTCCATGCTAATCTAAATAAATCAGCATACCTATTGTCCATACAAGAAGATGAAATGAAAACACCATTGAGATCTTGTGAAAGGCTAGAAACTCCATGGTGCACTTCCTGTGTGAAAAGCAGAAGAGAACAGATAAATGCTTTTTTTTTTCTTTTTTCTTTTTCTTCTTCTTCATCCTTTTGAGGTGGATACGTGATTTGATAAATGCTAACACGCATAATAACCAAAAGGCTACCTCCTTTATAGGAAATGCCTTGTACGTTTTACGTTTACCTTTTCAATAGATGAGTCGATGATGGGGCATGCTTGGTTGCTGAAGGACTTCAGGTTACGGGTGTCCCAGAATTTCACAACACTGAATTTATAAAACAGTTAGAACATAATTTAAGAACATAAAAGTGACAAAGCACTCAACTATGCGACAAATTAAGATAATTCTTAGGTTCCTCCATGGTCACTCCATTTCCCAACACCCACCCTTTGCTCTCCAAGGAATGACCCTACGAGTGATAGATGAAGTGACCAATAATTCAATTCAAGAACATCGTTTTAGGCTTGCATTTGAGTTACACACTAAAAGATAAAGAACTTAATAGAAAGCAAATCAACAATAGATTTTTTTTTTTGTTGCAAATCATAGCTTGCTCACCTATCCACTGATGCAGCAACAGCAACAGAAACCTGATCTTTTAGATAAAGAACAGATGTTATACTCATAGATGGAACCTAAAAGAGTAATGCATCGTCAGTAACCATTGATCAATAAATTTGGTAAATTTACTTCAATGGAGATTTTATTCATTTTAATTTATTGGTTGTTCAACAAGCACAAACCTTTTGCCGCTTAATCCCTTTTCTTTTAGAAAAATGTGCATTTTTGACAATTGCATTATACCTATGCGAACATTATAAGCATTAGGCATTACCCATTCATGAAAACATTGAGAAGTAAAATGATTAAGTATTAAGAGTTCATACAAGAATCGAGCTTCTCCTTGGCCGTTGGAGGAAGCGGACTTGCACCGAAGGTCCCATAGAGCAAATGATCCATCCCTTGAACCAGAAACAACAAGGTCTGCATCAACAAACAAAAAAAATATATATATATATAGTGATCATCTCACTTTCTCTTTGGAGAATTAAATAGTTCTATCTCAATCAAACAAAACACTAAAGTAAAATCTCACCGGGATTAGCAGAATGTAAGCTGAGTGACTTTACACTACCACTGTGTCCCATCAAACTACCAGTACACTTTCTCCTGTCCACATCCCATATCTTTATCTGCATGACACTAAATTCATATGAATTTACTTAACCAAGAAGTATAACTCTCTATGGAACATCTCAAATTCCACAACTTACTGTTTGATCACCTGAAGCGGTTAAGATTTGAGTATCATCCTGCAGTAGATGCATAATAAATTAGATTAATTGGCTCAATTCGAACGAAGAATTCACATCTGCATGTACAGTTCTATTTCAATTCTACAGTAAAATATCTTTGTACTGACAAGAGAAAATGGTAGATTTCCAAAATGCATCCCTGAATTCAACTAAAAAAACCAATCAAATGAACATTAACAGCATACGGTTTGCTTCATGCATGAACTTTGGGTTAAATTTAAAAGACTATTTGCTGTTGGCACTGAACATTGATGTACCTTGATCCAGCAAATATCAAAGATAGCATTGTCATGAGCAACCCACTCACAAATCCTTGATTTCTCTGCAACACCAAGAATCACCATTATTCAAACCCTTGATATATATATATATATATATATATATATAATATATAATATATATATATATATATATATATATTATATATATATATATATATATATATATATATATATATATATATATATATATATATATATATATATATATATATATATATATCACCAAAATCGAAGATAGAATCAATCAAATACTTAAAATCCAAGTCTAAAAAGAAACCTGTTTTTTCTCTGCAAGATTTTAAAGACGGAAGCTCGCGGCGAGTATCATAGAATCCAATGTAGCCGTCCTCATCAGAGATAGCAAGAAGATGACATTTTAGCACTTTGGCAAAGGAGACAGCGAGAGGAGGGGTGGGGGATCCGACATGCTCGACAGATATCACTCCGGCGCCAGAGACGCCAGAATCCGACGAGAGGTTGTCGAGAATTGGGCGCTTTCGTACTGTGGAAGGCAAAACAGTAATTACAAACAAAAGTGGCGGTCAGAGGGCGGGAAAGGATAGGGTTTACTTACCTCGGAGGCCGTTGAGTTCCCTGGAGGTGAGATCGCCGAAGAGTGAAGACGCCAAAGATGACATCGCCGGAGATTTAGAGAGAGAGGGAGAGATAGAGATAGAGAAGACGAAGGCGGCGGTAGCGCCCGGAGGTTGGGTTGTTTTTTATAAGGAAATTTAAGAATAAGGCGGGAAAAAGTTAGCGGGGAAATCAATTTGAGAAAACAAATAGTTCCGGCGCCAAAGGACTAATTTTGCATTCGACAAGTATTTTACCATTTAAACACACCTCTGTTGATGCCTGATAAATCCTATGAAAAAATAATCGTTGTTTCCTGCTTCGAAAAATTTAGAGACTTAACTAATATGAAAAATTTTAAAAATAAATATTTTGATATTAAAATGCAAGAGAAGAGTTTGGTGGTCTCCTCATATTTTATTGATTAATATTAGTATGTATGTTGGTTGTTATATAAATTTATATGCTATATCGAATTAGCCCGAATATTTTTCTAGTATCTTTTACTTCTCATAAATTATTAGGATATTCGATAACCAACTTTTATATTTTTCTTTAACTGTTTTGTCTCTCTTCATTCACTTTATTTCTCTCTCTTCTTCGGTTCTCTCTCCCCTCTCTTTATCTTTAATCGTTGTTTCCTGCTTCGAAAGGTATACTTATGGTGGCGGCGGTGAGCCAATTAATTGGTCATACTTTTTTATTTGTTTGGTCGAAATTAATTGATCATATACTTAAGAAATGTACCGGATCTACTTTTTTGCTGAGAAATTCTTCCATTCCTTTGAATCATGAACGAATAGGCCGAGTCAAAAAGAAGGTAAAGATTGTTTGCGAGGGTGGTCAGACGGGTAAAATATTCACCGATGAGGAAGGGGAACGGCGTCCAGTTATCCTTTTCTTTTTTCTTTTGGAGTATCTTAGTCACTATGAATAATGTATATTAAGCTTTTGGAAGATTTCAAAACGTTGGCTACTTATTTGGCTAATATACATTCATTGCAAATATAATTCTATCTACATTGTTTGGACAATAGATAGATGGCAGAGTGGCAAATACTTAATTTAGAAGTTTCTTATAATTTCCTACCTTTTTTCTAAAGAAAAAACAAAATAACAAAATAACAAAAAAAAAAAAGAGAATATCAGTCAGCACTGCCTGTATAAGTATGACGCCTTCCTAGTTGACTTGTTAATATCGTTCCACATTTCAGACCCTTTTACCTTTTGCACATGCGTTGAATTCTGTATATATTCGGCTTAAAATATCTCCCATAATAATGCAAGATGTGTGAAGTGACCAGCTTAGTGCAGTGATGCAGACACTGCATATGCCTGCCTCTGTATATATAAAATAATTAAATTCAGGCACTTTTCTTGTCGGAAAGTATATTTTAACCACCAATATGAATACTTGTGCAATTGTTCTTTTTTTTTTTCTTTTCGTTTTTCTTTTGAGAAAATACCTGATGTTCAAACTGAACTCCGGGATACAAACTTTCTGGCAATTCTTGTCGATGTTCAAAGTGAACACCATGGATGCAAGTTTCTGACAATTCTTGTATATTGAAAAACTAACTGAGCAACAGCATAAAAACACGATCGGCATAAGCAAGTTCATTTTTTGTATTAACGGAGGTTCAGAAGAATCAGCTATTCGATTGCAGTTCATTTCAACGAACGAAGCATCTATATATAGCTAGCTGCACGACATTTAGTAAGTTCATATACCTGCAGCATCTTCACTATACAATGGATATTCACAATTGCGATAAAGAAAAGGGCCCTCGGGAGGAGAAAGTTCACCACGCCATCAACTCTGCGACATTTCTTGAGGAACTCAATACACCTGCACAATTTGTCAAAAGAAGGATATAAACCAAGTCTGCTTGTATTAATATTTCTCAAACTTAAAACAAAAAGAGCATAAGAAGCTCCAAAAGAAACTATCCTTCGTGTGAGTAGTATTACAGAAATGATAAACTAACTTGCAAAATTCAGTAAGACAGTATTTGGTTTAAGTCCCAACTTCACCTCTAAAGTCCAAATTCATCTACTTGACATGTTTGAAGTCATAGTAAGCCCCATGATTTTAAACACATGGTATGAATGAGTTCTGCATTAACTTAAAGGTGAAGCTAAGAGTTCATAATATATTAGAGCTGCATAGCATTATTTTGGTAGAAGTAAAGAGAGCATTACCATCCTCACTGAATTTCTGCTCTTCAATGCCAACTTAGCTGCCTCAGCAAAAGCTTGTGCTGCTTCTGCCTCAGCTTCAGCAGCCTCAGCCAACCTTGCCGCTTCCTCAGCCTCCGCGATGGCAGCTTCCGCTTCTGCTACAGCTTGGGCAGCAATGGCCGCAGCCTCCTGAGGAGTCATACTTCTCATTTGTGTCAACTCCGCATCAACTTGTGCTTTAGTGAGGGGCTTCACATCATCATTTTTCAACTTGGAAGATTCCCTCTTTCCGTCGAGGGCCAAAAGTTTGGAATTCTTCCCATCAGAATGGAGAAAATGTGGTGCTATCCTATACTTGCGCTTCACCTATAGAAGACATGATATACACATGAGAAATGCTCTGTGCCCCTATCATTTGAAACATATCATGGAGATGATTTCACCTCATACTAATTTATTTAGTTTTTAACTAAAAATAAAAACCAGTGATCTCTTCAGATTATATATTAGTGATCCCCAGCATTGCTAATAGCATATTGTGCTCATGACTTCTTCCAAAAGCAAATTAATTGTGACCAGGTGATGACTTTTTGAGCAGATGAAGGCATTTATCACGTTCGAATAATTTGCAAATGCAGGACCGGCCTCCCCAAAATCTACTTTTTTATCATGGCCACAAGATCCATGCAGATAAGTCAACTCAAGAATAAAGCTTAAGTACTATGTTTATACTTCTAACCAACTTTATGCTTATCTTACCAAACCTCCATTGCCCGCATTACAGATGACGAAATGGGCATTCTTCACAACAAACTCTTCGTCTAAAGCCCTAAATCCATCACAAATATTCTCTACCACTGACCTAACCACCTACACTCGGCCATACCTGAGCGGAATCATCTCAGCTAACTCCCTCTTATCAGAATTTGGCAAGCTCATACCTTGGAGATATCTCGATGAGGATATTATAGATCAAGTGGTATCAGAGCAAGAGGCATTGTTGAGTTTTGTAGTGGAGCTCATCAGTCTCTTAAGTTTTGGGGAGTTTGAGCTTACTGCTAAAATATATGGGCTCTAACACTACTTTGAAGATGCCGATGGATGTTGTGATGCTACTCAAGCCATGAAGGAGCTCTCCACATTGAAATTTCTTGAAGTCTACTAGCCAACCTTTGTGATTCTCTATCGAATCAAATAATTTATGGGCAAAATTTTCCTTTTTGTGGATGGTATGCTTTTACCAAAGCTAATGTAGGGATGGACTGCAATGAGTAGTCAGGCTATAAACAGCATGATAGAAAAAGGTTATTGGTATTGATGAAAATTGGAAAGAAGGGTGGAGCAAGAGTACTTTTTGTGGGGCCAGTGAGACAACTAGAGCTGCATATTCCTCTCTGATGAGAATGGCTAGCGAAGAGATAGCATCTCACATTGTTGAAAGAGAAGATTACTTAAAATAGGACCTAGAATTCATAAGGGAAGTAGCTGATAAGACCTTAAGCCTCATTGGTCTTTAATGCAATAGTTAGTTATTATCTTGTCTTTTTTTCTATCTTTTTACCTCATCCTTCTTACATGCTTATATAATCATTTTTATTGAATGACGGCATTCGTCTCTCTCACCAAAATCCTGGCATCTACTATGTTTCTTCTCCTTTCTGCACCATGACCAACCCTTTGGTGGTTCTCCAGCCAAGGCAGAGACATTAAAATTGCTGGATCTACCTCCATACTAGCCCATTTTTTGTATTCGAGCACTCATTGGAATGATGTTAAGGGTACATTCTATATCAAGTTGGTAGCACCCTAATTGCTAAACACCTCACCTAAGTGCAATTAGAGGATCTTATTTTGGCTTTAGAGCATGCCTATGGCTAACTTTCTCATTATTTAGTTAAAAATATTACCTGTTGGAAAGAAGCATTGGTAGCACTTATCTGTCTAAGAAGTAAGAATCTTCTTTGAATTTTAAAAACCCTACTTTAACAATTTTTCTTTATTAGATACGTCGTCTCAATGAGACTGGTGGAAGAAAAAACCCTACTTTAGATCCTATGTGGACTGGATCTTATATAAAGATTAAACAAGTACCCTAAGCATGCAGCTGCCTTGTTAAGTATATGTGACCCCCCCCCCCCCCCCCCAAAAAAAAAAAAAAAGAACAGATTAGTTTGGCTTAATTGATCAAGTATTGGTAGATGAAGTCCCTTGCTAACCTCAATCTTGCAGGCAAGTTTCCAAGTGAAAGGAACTATTACCTTCATCAATCTGCCACTTACAGTCATCTCTGCCAATTTCTCAGATAAAAGACGTTTGAAATCAGCAGGTGGCCAATAGTTATCCTACACAAACCCAACTGAATGTTAAAGACTTCCTATCAAATAATCTAAATAGGCAATACCATCCACTATAAAAAATTGATAAAAAAGCACATCCTAATATTGATAAATAAAGATAAACAGGTTTTGTATGACAAGAATGAAGGACTAGAAGATGACAGCAATTGTTAAGACAATCACATTATCATTTGCTCATCTGAAGAACAGCAAAATTTTTTGGGATGTCTAATCTTCATTCAGCAATTTACTGAAATTGGTAAGACTTGTTCAAGTAAGAGTCTAAGACAAATTCAAACAACCGTTTCCTTCATCTGAACAACAGATGCAAGCATCTTCAGCAGTTCTAGCATTCTTTTAAAACCAAAAACAGGGAAGAATTAGTATGAGCTTGCTCAATGAACAGTTGGCCTGCCGCCCAACAAAAACAGAATTTATATAAAGTATAGCTATTGAAGTGAAAATTTTGACTGCAAGCTATTCAGCAACACAAGGAGACGTGGATTCATAAATTTATGTGATGTGCCTCAACATTGTCCCATCTCATTGCCGCCAACTGACCTGTAAGCATGTGCAACGCTGTGAATCTCATCAATCCCAACCCATGATATTGTCTAATGTTGGTGAAAAGCCATTAAGGTCATCCTACCATCTACATGAAGCAGAGGATTTTGCGCTTATTAATTCACTGCTACATTTGCCAAATAATAGCACGACCTATGAGTATTTTATAACAGGCATCCTAAAACATGTAACGCAAAGCAGATGATACATTTTCATTTATTGTTTCTGCAAACCTTCTTCCATACATTCTTTCTGTAATTTAAAAATTGTATATGTTTGATATATTGCATAAGTTAAGCACTTCCACAATTTACTTCAAAACTGAAAATGTTCAACAGCCGTTTCAGATTGGTTCAACCAACTGATACACATCTATCTGCCAGCATCACTATTCAAAAGCATTGCAAGCCCATAAAACAGACTCAATTTACGTGACCAACCTACATGGCAGAAAGCGAAAGATAGGCTTTCGCTTGGCCACGGTATGCAATTACCCAGACTCCATTTTCACTATGTTTACTATCTGTGTCCTATATTCGAACATCAACGTTTTAAAATAAACACTACAATTCTGATTGGACCAATACTAGTGTCTAGATGCTCCTACACTTCATTAAGAGCCAGACATTTTTTGTTTCTACTGTTTTGTATGGTTGACAAGCAATAAGAGCAATAGCAAAAATAATAGCGTTCCACAGCAAATCACGGTGGTCTTGAGGACTACGACGCCAAAGTGAGATTTAAGTTTCATGGCCTTTTGTGTGCAGTAACCTCATACATTGAAGCGTATGGATAATTGGTATCCGCTGATGGAGATCATCTTAACTATTTCATATATACAAGATTATTAGCATATGATTAAGATAATCTCACCTATAATAAAGGTTAGGCCTTAACCTTAATAAGAATTAACAGCATAGATGCAAAGATCTAGTACTATAAGTAAATGGTAACGAACCAGAGTTTCAAAGCTGATAAACAAGCACACAGTGACATCAGATGTTAATGTGAGCAAGATATTCACCTCTATGTACGCCGTGATAGCTGTTATGTTAGATCCAGTGGGCTCCTTTAGATTTTTAATTGCTTCAAATATAAGATTGTCAATCCTACACATCCAAAAAAATTTTCACAAACAATTTTAAAGTAGAATTTGTCCCAAAAGATAGACTACCACACATAATGTCAATAATCCTAAACAGCCAGCTAGTGCAAGGACTAGTCAATTTACGAATCGAATAATGATCGTTAACACGTGCAACGAATATTTGCTATTGTATGACTATTATTAGAAAAAACTAAGCAGACTAGGACATTTGACTGTTCTCAAGGATCATCGAATGAAAAGTAGTGGTTGTCAAAGTTACATGGCAATATAGATTCCATTTTTCAGAGTTTTAATTCATAGTATCACTGTAGAAGTATCGTAGCTAAGTAGCTATGAGACTTCCTTTTCCAAAACTGCGATGAAACTATAGAAATTTTGGTTCCATGTAACGTGACTTCTCCAGAAACAATCGTGATTCTAAAGTGGCTTATATGGATGACTGCTGCAAAGAGGTGCAGAAGCAAACTCCCCGATGTTAGGCCTAATTTGCAACAAACTGGAGTTCCAGTGGGTATTGATAATATTAAGGCACAGTAGCTCATTTAGCTATGTCCTGATCTGGAAGCTCTAAGTAGAAGGAAAGCATAGTTAGAGAGCATGCAGCTACAAAAGTAAGCATCTCAAGTCAACAATTGGTTTCAGTAAATTCAATCATAGTTTTACCTCTCTTGCGGTTGAAGATCAATATAACTATTTTTTTTTAAAATATGATAAAGAAACAAACTATCCTTATTTTACCTGCTTGATCATGGTGTTTTTCTTACGTATTTTCACATTATTAAACTTGTGCAGCTTTTGTTTATTATTACCCCTTGTTTTCACTTAATTATTTCTTAGTCTACAAATTAAGTAGGACTTAGAATTTTTAGTCTTTTCTACACATACCAGTTTTATCTCATGTATTGAGTTTAATCTTTTCTTTAGGATCGATCTCCTAATTATCTTCATATTGAACTTGCTTTCTGAATTCAATAATTTTAGCTTCTCATATTACAATAATTCAAGAAATACCTTGTGTCCTCAAGTCTCACATATATATAAATCTTTAAATCGAAGATCCTTCATGAAAGGTTGCAACTAAAAGCATAATTACCGGCAAATATATGAAGAACATATGAAGATGAATGTTGGACCTCATTGCTGCTTGAAACAGGTTGAGTATTTTCCCACACAAATAGTAAACACCATTCGTTTTTACAAGCACCATTAGATAAAGAAGATGCAAATGCCTAACCTTGTAAAAGGTTTCTTTGAGCCAGAAATCAGTAAAGGTACAGATAAGGTTGCAAGTGGCTTAGCATCAAGAATTTCATTATCAAAGTCGTCCTCTTCCACTACATCAAGTGCTAATAGATTGTCATCTGGCTTTAATGAAGGCTGATTCCTCTTTAAAACTATTCTACTCTTCTCTCTGGAACCAAATCCATGCACGGTCACGCCCATGTTCCGCCACTTGTCCTGTGCAGCATCCAATTTCACCAAGTTTGCTAGTTACTTTTTAACTACAAAATGAACTTTATCTACTTTAAAAAAAAGTGTGGACCTAAACATGCATGTCTTCATTCTCAATATGCAGAAGGGGAAATTGGATCAACTATGAACAGGTCCAACCGAATTATACCTTAAGGTCGACATTTGACCGTAGGCATAAAATTCCACTAAATTCTGGATCTTTCAAGATAGTCCGCCATTTACCAGCTCCATGCTTAAGGACTCCAGCTTTAAGTGCAGCTTCCTCCTCTGCAGTCCACTTCTGCTTAGGGGCACCCATGGAAGGATAACAAAACTATCTTGGAGAACTAAGATCCACTCAACCTAATGCTTACATCAGGTGATTATCAGCAACAACTTTCAAAAATAAATAAACATAAATCGAAGAACAATTAGAAATTACAGTAGTGAATGCATTAGGTGACGGCTCCTACTTCTCAGTAGGACAGTAACAGTGTTATTAAAGGCGCAAGGTGCACCGAGGCGCAAAGGTCTTTCTGGAGCCTAGGCGCGAGGCGCGAGGCGAGGCGCGCGCCTTATGCACATGAGGCGCACTTGTTCCTATGTAATACAAAAAATATTCCCTATCTAAAATAAATGTATATTCAAGTCTTTGTAAATAAAATAGTCACTAAAGTGACTTTATTTTCTCTTTGACAATGAATACAATATATTATACATTTTTTTTTGTTAATAAATGATATATATTATACATTTACACTATATATATATATATTCAACTAATTTGTTGATGTGTGTGACGTAATTTTGAAAGTTATAAGAGAACGCAGTACTTAGTGCATAGCACAACACAATGAATGCAACAAAAAAAGAAATATGTCAAATACAGTTCACATCAAGAATTATTCGTATATAATTAGTTAAAACATATTAGCAGTAATAGCGAGCTAGCAATAATTAGTTAACAACTTCAAATGTCAAATATCACACATATATCAAATAAAGTTCATCTCAAATATATTTTTTCTTTTAAGGGTCAGAAGTCACGGGCTCAGCGGGGTCGTTTAAAGAGAATTTTTTTTTTTTGGGCAAGGGGGTGTAGTGTACAAAAGGCGCGCCTCGTGCGCCTTGCGCCTAGGCGCGCCTTTAATACAGCGCCCGCCTCAAGGCCAGGCGGGCGCAAAAACTCGCGGCGCGCCTAGGCGCGCCTTTAATAACTATGGACAGTAACATTTGGATAGTAGGTCAGAATGAGAATGGGGTGGAAAAAAAGCAACGGAGTCAAAACAGAACCATTAAACCTCCTTATTGTGTTTGATTCAACCAATAGTGAAGGATATCCCTAGCCATTACCACGGGAGTACTTGGGAAATTTATTCCTAGAGGAAGTGGAATGGGAATGACTTCCGTATTGTCTCTAACCATAAACCATCAAAATCGGAAATGGGCATTTGTGATTCCCACTCCGTTCAGCTAATACACAAACCAAACGCCACCTCTCCCCCCTCCAAAAAAAAAAAAACCAAAAAAAAAGAGAGAGATTCACTAGAAACTCCTAAAGATGTCATATATATGGAATCAGAGAATATGAACTCATAATAGTTTAGTTTAGCTGTAACGAAGTCATATTTCGTTATAAGAACCGAACCCTAGTCTGACCTAATTCTTTGATATGCATGAAGTTAGATTCAACTAAGGTAATGAATCAGACAAACATTAAGACATTAGCAATTATAGATCTCTATTACGAAAACAACTGAGCTGCACTCGCAGAATCAGAACCAAGAAAAAAACAATTAAAAAGCAATTGCCAGAGGGGGGGAAGGGGGAGTAAGTTTACCTAATCTCAATTTCTAAGAGCTTTCATTCACGGCATCGCAAGTTTTGAGAAGATTTTCGGTAGGGATGATTACCTTTTAATTGTTGTGCCGTCGATGGATTAGAGTTGCCGCCTCAAGAAGGGGACTCACTCGGGAGTATGCAAATACAGTCGTCGATTGGTGGAAACAAACTATTTTAGTTAAAAGGGAAACGAATAATGGGAAACGGAAATGAATTATTTTTAAAAAAAAAAAAATTAAAATAACAGGACTGCAAATCGTGATGGATATAGACTGCAACATATATAGGAAAAAACTAGTACTTTCTAAATGGGGGCTGATTAATAAAGGAAAAAAAAAAGAGGGACCCATTAGTACTTTTATAAAAAAATATTTGACCGATAAAATAGTTCGAATTGTGTCTCTCTATGTCTCTGGTAAATCACAAATTTATCTATTCCGAAGCTCCAAAAACACAAATCGAGCTCTTTTTCGGTTAAATATTTTTGTCCAGTAGTATTATCTAAATATATAATCAGCATGCATGTGTTATTATATAACTAAATCTTGAGAAGAGTCTTACGAGAAGGATGAGCGGAAGAATTTGTCAGGGATGCGAATGTACTCAGCACTAATGTATGTACCCACCACATGCAGCATATGTTATGCAAATGTCTAACGCAAGGATGGTTGGTTGTATCAACCGACATTGTTGTGGTCATTAGCCATGGTAGTCTGCTTCTGCTAGGTCAGCCCTCTCTGTCATCAGGTCCGAAGCAAATGGACCGCATCAGCCTTGCTCATAATTATTTCCCTGAAGGTGTGAGACCGAGTTTTAAAGTGATGCATGATGTTGGGCACATCACACAACATATTAAGTTGTCCGCCTGCCTACCTGATCGTCCCAGAAATCAAGTGAGAGGGCGATAAAGTTGGTTACTTTGGCGAGCATTAATTTGTCGTAAAACATCTAGTATCTAAATATATATATATATATATATATATATATATATATTGAGAACCCAATGAGTTGCTGTGACCGAAGCAGGCAGGATACTTTGTAACAAGCAATTTTGTGGTGCCCTTTGTTAGGCTGAAACTGCACCCTTTGAACCGAAGCAAAAGCAAAAAAATGTTCAGCTACTTGGTCGCCATCTTAAACCCAACTCCCCACCTTCCTTTCACTTCAACTCCCTCTTAATACTTACCAACATTACAAGCATTCTTATTCTTATTTCTCATCCATATATACATAATATATATATATATCCTTTAAAATCCATCAGTAGTTGCACGTACCTTACTAACATATATATTGGCATCTCATTTCCAAAATTCTCTTTCTACAGCTCCTAGTTCTATTTGATGCATTTTTTTCTTTTTATCTCAATATTCTCGATCGCTAGCATAATTTTTTTCTAACAAATTCTTACATCTTTGAAGTTAAAAACATCTTAATGTGGTCAGACAGGAGAAAATTTTTATTTTTCAACTGATTTTGTTGAATGCTGTGCATAGTCTGAAAATGAAGCTCGATCTATTATTAGGCCTTACGGTTCCTTAGGATCCCAGCATAATCTTTTAAAAAAGAAAAAAAAAAAAAAAAACTACTCATCACCTTACCATCTTATCACTATATTAACTTCTAAAAAGTCCCAAAAAGTTTCTAAACACCCCTTTGCTTATACTTCAACCATGAATACAAGATACTACGTCCCGCCTTCATCAACTTCTTGGTCTCCAGATGGCGGCAGCAACATAATCTCCGCTGAGAATAACCAGAGCTCTGATGCGAGGTCCCGTCCGCAGCCTCCGCCAGCGTTGTTGATGAGAGTGGTGATTAGGGTCTCCAGGGCAAGGTGGTACACCTTCCTCAGAAGAGTGTTCCATTACCAGAACGGGTCAGGTTCTGATATCACGTCGAACCCGTTCAACTCAGGGCTATGGCTATTGCTCGAATTCGTTGTCTTGGCGATCCAGATCGTTGCCGTGACGACGACACTGGCTCTATCGAAGAAGGAGAACCCCGTGTGGCCGCTTCGCATTTGGCTAGCTAGCTATGATATATGCAACGTTCTCAGCCTTCCTCTGCTCTACTGGCGGTACCATTATTCTTGTACTGCCCAAACTACGGTCGATCCTGAGAACTCACAACAAAGAAGCATCGAACACTCGAGGTATATGTAGTTATCGGTTGATACATAATGGCCTTCATAAGATGGTTCGGAATTTTCTTAGCAATTTAGGAATGAACGGAATGATTTGTGCCTCTAACTAGAACTCTAGATAAATAAATCTCTAAATTAAGGTGGCAATTGTTTCCAATTCCGAATGTACGGCGGGACATACTATTTTGAAACATACTGTTTTTGATAATACATGCCGACCTCACTTTAGAGATTTCTTTAGAGTTCCAGTTTATAGGCGGCAATGCAGCCGTCTAAACAATCTTCTTTTCCTATTTTTCAGAAAGTAAATATAAGATATAATGGTTTCTATATGACGTGTGTCAGATATGTTATGCTTAGGAATTTGTACTTGATGAATCGGTCGAGGACGTTCCTGGAGCTATTCTACGCGATATGGTTCGTGATGGGGAACGTGTGGGTGTTCGATACGAGGTACAGGTCGTTCCGGCGAGCTCCTACTCTGCATCTTCTATGCATCGTATTGCTTGCTTGGAATGCAATAGCATACTCCTTCCCTTTCCTGCTCTTTTTGCTCCTTTGCTGCTTGGTGCCCTGCATAAGTCGGATCGTCGGGTACAACATGAACAAGGCCTCGGAAGGCCGGGGGGCTTCCGATGAGCAAATCGCGTTGTTGCCTCGTTGGAAATTCAATCTCCAAGAATCTGCCTTCAAGAGCCAGCTTGTTGATGATAAGAGCTTGGTAAATCTCTTATATAGCATTCCCATTACTGTAGCTTTTTATTATGCTATTTCCATTTTAACAGAATTTTGCATTATCAGATCTCTACAATTTTTTTATGAACCAAAGATCATTCAGTATAGGATATTTCATGCATATGTTGGCATGCTCGCATAATACTTAAGACTGCATATATACCGGCATGCTTGTACTCTCAATACAATGCCTGTACGTAGTGACTCTGAAGGGTCTGTTAAAGCGATAAAAACATTTGAAAGTTTATTATTGTACTGACTTATTAATACAGTTTTGCGATGTTGTTGACAGGAATGCTGCATATGCTTGTCCAAGTACAAAGAAAGAGAAGAAGTGAGGCAATTGCCCTGCCTTCATCTATTCCATCAAGAATGTGTTGATCAGTGGCTGAGGATCATTTCTTCCTGTCCTCTTTGCAAGAATGGTCTTCAAAATTAAAAATTGCCAGTTTTGCGCCACGCAAAATGTTGTATTTTATCATTTGTATATACATAAAGATATATATTGATAAGCCATATCCATTTTTCAAATGCAAGATCCTAGAGCTCCCAAATTCCGTTTTCTCAAATACAACATATTTTTTTGCCTTCTGCAATGGATTTGTGTATCGAGTCAGTACAATGTGGAGCATTCTCCAATTAGTTTGCAGCAACTCCAACGCCTATTTGTCTACGAATATATATATTCACCATCATTTCAGGCAACTTCTTAAAGAATTTTTATATACGGCATATAGTACTTTTTCTTACTCTAATAATATATAACAAATAAACTATAATATATTAATAAAATAACTATCAATTTATATAGAATCGTAATATAAAAATTATAAAAAAAAATAGTTTTCACTTTTGAAAAGCGTTGTGATCGAGCCCCAACATCTTATTCCCATCTATTAAAACGAACAAAGGAAATCTTTGTTAGGAAATATTGTAGTTTCCCCTCTCAAAAGTGTATGGGACTTCAAATTGGTACTGTCAAATTTTCACTTTTGAAAAGGCCCTTAGGTTGCCCCGTGCGGCAAGTGCGAGTGCGCGGCTGCATGTATTCGTGCACGCAATCATGCCCCTGAGGCCTCACCCTGTCATGTAGTGGATGGATTTTTTTTTCTTTTCACAAAGGCGGGGAGCATAAGAGGCTTTTGCCTCCCATCTGTGAAAGTAATAAGACGCTACGCTTATCATAGGTCGGGAGCTACCTCCTCGAGGCGGCTGGATCAGAACCATTCGGAGTTTTACCCATCAATATCATATCAAAGGCTGTAGAGACTTAGTGTAGTTCCGGCTCAAGAACTGTGGTACGGTCAAGTTCGTGCCATATAGACTCGACGTTTGATAGCAAGTTTTGTCTAAATATCTCCACACAAAAAAAAAAAAAAAAAAAAATGAAAGAGAAAGAAAGAAAAACTATGTTAGTATGTTACATATCTGCAACGCCTATAGTATATGTCACAACTTGAATCCGTACGAGGAGCATTTGATAAACTTTATGAAACATTGTGTTGGCAACTGAATTATCACCAACTGAATCCCAAACACAAAAAATAAAAAGAAAAGTAAAAAAAATACAAATATTCGTCTCATTCAAGTGCTCTCATTTAAATGAAACATGTCCAAATTGAATCTCAGGTTTGGTCAAACCGTCAAAG
The DNA here is from genome assembly GCA_002076135.1 of Xerophyta viscosa. Taxonomy (NCBI): domain Eukaryota; kingdom Viridiplantae; phylum Streptophyta; class Magnoliopsida; order Pandanales; family Velloziaceae; genus Xerophyta; species Xerophyta viscosa. The sequence goes on from MJHO01000049.1 coordinate 73,673, forward strand.
TAAATAGACAAATGAAAGTTTGTTTTATTAATAGGCGATAAACTCAAACAGATGAAAAGCAGCACAATCACAAACATTTTCAAGATGAAGTAATTAATCGAAGCAAATTAAGCAAGCAACATATTTTTTTTTTTTAGAAGGTAGAAGAAGCAAGCAAGCGACGCCATTGAACCAGTCTCTAGCTAGCTATCTAGCTAGAGTTAATCTTCCTGCAGTTCTTCCTGATCTCTCCCTTGGTCCCTGTAAGGGGGTTGATGTTCCCCATCTTCAGCATAGACTTTGCAAACTGCTGAAAAAATAACTGCTCGTCGGCGGCGTACTTCTCCACGAGGGCCATCGTCGCCTGGCTCTTCGTGAACAGCACCTCGTCGGAGTTCAGGACCCCCTTGTACGCGATCAAGTTCTTGAAGTAGTGGTTGTCGAACTTCATCGGGGTCACAAAGTCCAGAGGGAAGAGGTTCTGGTCTCCGCCGGAGCGCGGGCACCGAGTGCGCAGAATGTCGGCGTAAGCCGGGTCCAGTGTCCAGTCCGGCAGGCCGTTGCCCGTTTGGTTGTACAGCCGCTGTCTGAAGCTGGTGCAACGCGAATTCCCTATCGTGTGGCTTCCTGTAACAATGCAAATATCCCCAAGTGATCATGTAGTACTATTTTGAAAGTTTGGGATACATTTTGGGAGACGTTAAAAGAGATGCTATAAGAATGAGGAGGGGTCACCTGAGAGGGCGACGAGGTCGACAACGTCGAGGCCTTGGAGCTTGAATCTGGTGATGATGGTAGGCAGGGTGTTGTTCGGAGCGGGAATGTTGTTGTTCGAGCCACTCAAGCTCGCGCCGAGTGAATCCCTCCTACCCAACGGAACCTCCCAACTCGGTCCGCCCGTCTATTTGATCGATCCAACCCCCCCAAATAAAAAAAGAAAAAAGAAGAAAGCAAACAGATTAAGTCGTAGATATGACTGATATATACTTGCGTTAATATAATAAAATAATTTCTGCAACGATGCGAGCGAATCTCTTATGAATTACCAGTACTACGGAGTCCCTCGCAGCAAGGGTCAAAATATCGGCACAGGACACGGTGTGCGGGCACTCCTTCTCCAGTGCAGCCTTGATATCGTCGATGACTTCGAACCCATGGGCGGAGTTCATGTTTGGGTTGGACCCCTTCTCGCTCACAATGGTGCTGCTGTTATCCAACAGTACAGAAGCGTCGCAACCCTGCGCCATTAAATCATGCATATTCCCTTATTAATTAGATCTTTACCATTTGTATATATACGTGAAGCAGCTAGCTAGACTGGCATATATATACATAATACAATACCTTTACAAAGCAATCGTGGAAATGGAGCCGGAGCAACGAGGCTGCCATCCTCGGCTTCTTTGCGACGGCCTTTGCAAGGACGGACTTGGCAATCTCTTGCGCCTTCGGGCACGTGTAGTCGTAGAACTGTGGGTAGAGATACCCTCCCGCATGAGACCATGCCGAGGAGCATCGGTCCATAGTAGCGACAAGAAGTGCAAGGAGCACGAAGAGAGCCCTCTGTGCCGCAGAGCCAGCCATCATATATAGTAGATCTCGACTGATCTCCTCTGCAGGGAACTCGTAGGACTTGATGTCTCGAAATCTGATGTTGGAGATGGAATAGGTAGAAGGGTTTTATAGGGGTGGGGAGGTGAAGAGGAAGAAGAGGAGGGTGGTGGTTGAGACTCGAGAGAGTTGGTAACATAGAGACTATTCTATCTAGAGAGGCTCTTGCAATATCCTACAAATTGAAGTTCAAAGGAGGAGGAGCAAGTACAGGTTCAATCACTTTTTGGCTTCATGGTCATGAAAATTAATATGAAAAATATAGTATTACCAATATAAAATAATATATGTGCTTCGTTTATCAACGACAGTAACAAAAAATAAATCAATAAATATCACGTTCCACCGACTCTTTAATGAACCAACTATCACATATTTCTTCTCTGCCTTATTGTTTAAGTGTACATGAAAGGTTTTTTTTTTTTCCCTCTTTTTCATGTATTCTGTAGATAAACCGAGTATTTACGCCCGAGTTTTTTTTTTTTCCATTTGTTTTTTATTGCTCATGCATTGTGTGCAAGTAATTCGAGTCTAGATTGGTTTTAGATGTGAATCGAAGACTCGCCATCTCTCAAGAGATGTAGGTCTGTCGTCTCTAAAGATTATGTATATATATATATATATCCTGCAAATTTTTGGAATACAAATAGACGAGGGAAGTTGAAACGTAATATGGAGTTAGTAGTACTAACCTTGACTTTTTGACAAGTCTAGATGAGTTCAGTACTATATATATATTAGTTAATTAGTCTAATTAGTACATGTTTTCCAAGTCAAAGATTGATTTAATCTATCTAACCTTGAGATTTAGTAGTTTCTTTGGCTCAAAGCTATTCTTATAAATGTGTATACACAGACGAATTCAAAATCAGATGCCAGCAACAACCGCTCCGACCGCTTTATACGTAAAGCTCTCGTCTCTCTGTATTCTAATATTCAAACAATCTCAGGATTCGATGTAAAAAACTAATCTACTTAGATGCCTTAGCCAATTTTTTTAAGACACAGGAGAGCCCGACGAGCTCTAGAACCGTATAGGAAGATCACTCCTCTACAGAGAATTTGAGCTCTATGAATTTTGTCGGCGTGTTTCTTTCGATGAAGTTTTCAAGATGCTGCTAGATATTATTGCCCCTAGTTAAGTTCGACCTATCGACACATTACATATGCCTATAAAAAACAATTAAAAACAATGAATGTAGGAGGAGGTCATGATATATTTTGTTAGTCAATCTTTTGTAACCAAATCTTTCATGTCATCAAATAATCTAGGCATTTGTTATTACCTTCTTGGCACTTACATTTATGACTTCAAAATAACTGCCCCTTTGAGACTCCTGGACTTGGATTTTTATAGGATTTCTCCATCTAATTAATAAAGCGCATTCATAGCAGCCACCCATAGCAGGTGGAAGCTATAGTTGAACATAGTACCCGAATCCGCTACGAGGGCGGCTACTAACAAAAAAGGTAAGTGAAAGACATAGTCGAACATAATAGCCGAATCCACTACGAGACGGCCACTAACAAAAAACGCAAGTGAAAGACATAGTCAAACGTAGTAGCTGAATCCACTATTGAGACGGCCACTAACAAAACGCAGGCGATAGCTATAGTTGAAGACAGTAGCCGAATCCACAACGAGGCGGCTACTAATGAAAATCGATCAGAGGCCAGAGATAAGAGATCGAGATTACAAGCAATGTTTCGTTCACTTGTGCAACGAAAGTGAATGTACTATTGGTGTTTTTTTTTTTTTTCTCTTTTTAGATATATGTGAATTACTGTCCCTTGCAATTTGCAAACGAATGACAATGCAACCTCCCCTTCTTAATTTATTATTTTTCTTTTCTTTTTTTCTTTTTGTAGGGCAGGAGTCGCTCCTCTTCGATATCCCATGAAACTCATGGGCACTTAATTTAAGATGCGGAAGTTCCGGAGACAAAAAAGTAGCATAGTGGAGTGCTAGGGCCATAATTTATTATTTTTTAAAAAAAATAGGGCCATAATTTATTATTTAATATTTTTGGGATAATGTTAAACTACAACTTGTATATTTAACTTTATTTTATAATTATGTAGATAAAAAATATTTGAAAATTTTAAATATCTAATGGACTATCAAAAGTCATTGTTTGAAACGAATCTTTATATTGAAATACGACTTCAACGTTGGTCATATATATTTTTAATATTTCTCAAAAATATGAGAGAGCTCGGACTAGAATCCCGGTTCGTAAGATGCTGAGTTCAAATCTGATTTCCTGAAAAAAAAAAAAAAAGGACGGACCCAAGGACTGGGCCGGGCGTAGTCATTGCTGTTAAAGGCCTTGAGCAAAAACAATCCGGGTCGGATTTTAGTTTTCCTAAGCACAAGACAACCCGTTAAGCAATAAGCAGTCTTTTCTTGATCTCCAAGAAGAAGAGCAGGACGGTGGCGTGAAAGCAGCGGAGCAGCGGCAGCGAGCGCATCTTCTACTTTCTCTATAATCTCCGGCAACTATGAGCAGCGGAAGCGGCAGCGGAGGCGACGCCGGAAGCAGCGGCCTTGTAGAGGATGAGGCCCGGCGGAAGGCGAAGGGCGAGTACCGCAAGAAGCTACTCAGTTACAAGGAGCTCGACTCTCGCGTCCGAACCTGTCAGATTCAAATCCCCCCCCCTCTCTCTCTCTCTCGATCTTGATCTTGTGGCTCTGTTATTATTTTACTTCTAATTACAGAACTGATTTGATTTGATATACGGTGTTGATTAGCAACTAGGGTTCAGTTGTACTGATGAATTTGGATATTAATTGCAGTGAGAGAGAATCTAAGAGCTGCAAAGAAGGAATTCTCAAAAACCGAAGATGACCTGAAATCGCTGCAAAGCGTAGGCCAGATTATTGGAGAAGTTCTTCGCCCGCTTGACAACGAACGCTGTGAGTAACTTGGAAGTTCAAATGTGCTTGTATAATATCATTACTGGGTAAAGATAATCGTCGTTTAATCTCTGAACATGCATCTGCAAATTGTATCTTATTGTTGGTTAATGATTGTTGTGTTATAATTTGGAGTATGCAATATGCATCCCCCTAACAAAGTCTTAAGTCAAGATGCTGCTGTTATGCTTTGATTGTTATCCAAGCACACAGCACACTACGTTAGCTGATGCTTATGCTACTTTCACTTTTTTTATCGAGCTAAATACATTGTGATTATAGCACTATTCACAAGGCAAAGTGTATTAGCTTATGCTATCTATGTTAGTATATGGTTGTTATTTTGCACCTAGCATTTCTTATATCAGCTATTAGTTGAAATGTGAGCTGCCTTCTTTTTGAATTGTAGTGATAGTTAAAGCTAGCAGTGGGCCAAGATATGTTGTTGGCTGCCGTAGTAAGGTGGATAAGGAAAAGCTAACATCTGGGACTCGAGTTGTATTGGACATGACGACTCTTACAATTATGAGAGCTCTTCCAAGAGAGGTAGGTGGTGGATGGATTGTGATTGATAGTGTTCCATTTCAGTTTTATATGTATCATGGATAGTATTGGAACATGACTATCATCTTTTGTTTTTTCTTTCAAGGTTGATCCTGTTGTTTACAACATGCTTCATGAAGACCCTGGTAACATCAGTTACTCTGCAGTAGGTGGATTATCTGACCAAATTCGTGAGCTTAGGGAATCTATTGAATTGCCACTCATGAATCCTGAACTCTTTCTCAGAGTTGGCATTAAGCCTCCCAAGGTATTTGATGCCGACATGCATGCGTTCTTAATGTGTTTACCGTATTCCTTTTGTAAACAATGATGTATCTGTATTGATATCGTGGATTATTTTAGAGATGTCAGGCTTGGCTGTCAGTTGTGTCCTCTCGGATGAGCTAATATAACTTGTTGCAGGGTGTTCTTCTATATGGTCCTCCTGGTACTGGAAAGACTTTGTTGGCCAGAGCAATTGCTAGTAACATAGATGCTAATTTTCTCAAGGTATTCTCTTTTTGTCTACGTGGCATGTCAACTTAAGGTATTCTCTTCTGTAGCATGCTAATGGTTTCTTTTATACATATAGGTGGTGTCAAGTGCAATCATTGATAAGTATATAGGTGAAAGCGCGCGACTTATAAGAGAGATGTTCGGATATGCCCGTGAGCACCAAGTATGTGTATCTTATGAATAATATCAGTCCCTACTTTTGTACTGTCTTTCCAAATAAACCCATGTTTTTTCTGATAATTGTTAACCAAGTCAAAATACATATGTATAAGTATATTTGGAAAAAATGAGTATGAAAATAGATTTTGATGTGCTCTACAAACCAGTGTTATTAAAAGGTGCCCGGGCGCTCGCCTAGGCGCTAAGGCGAGGCGAGGCGAGGCCCGGGCGCCTTAAGAAGGTCAAGGCGAGGCGGTATTAGTAAGGCGCTACTAAGGCGCTCGCCCGGGCGCCTTGCTTATATGTAAAAAAATAGTGAGTTAAGAACTATGTGCCATTTTTATCCTTCTCTTTTAAGGGTTGAAAAAAACTTAAATGAAAGGTAAAAAAAAGTAAAAACAAATGATGAAAATATAAATGCTTAAGTTATCAAGTTATTACACGACTTGGTCTATGTCAAGTATAATCAAGCACTTGAGGCTCGATATGATTTACGAGATGTTATTGATCCTATTCAATTGTATGATATTGATGATAGCATTGAATGGATAGTTGGAGAGATGGATGCCAATACATCCAATGCAGAAGATGAATTGATTTGAGGATGACAATTTGACTTGGGGAGATGTGGCAAGGACAAGTGGAGCAGGTTTAAGGAGAGCAACAAAGAGTCATGCCTAGGTACAATCTCAAAAAAGTAAAGGAAAAGCAAAATCTTCGAACTTAAGGGATGAAGAGATTGAAGAAGAAACTAACTCGGAAGACTCTAAAGAATTGAAGTTTATCTATCCAATGATGGTGAAGATGAATGTTTAGATGATGCAGAAGATACTTTTGATGAATAATATGATTAGATAATTCCATATTTGATTATATTTTGCGTAGTTCTCTTTTTGGACATTGAATGTTAGTATGTTGAGTAACTTTATATTTTGAAACTTGTTGGAATGTTTAATATGCATAAGTTTTTTTTTTGGAATGTTTATATTTTGTTTTATTTTGTAAGTTCTATGTTATGAATTTGACATGCATCTTATTTGTTGAAACCTTTGAAGAATTTAAGGTATGATGTTATATTAGTTCATTATTTTTCTCTTATTCTAGTTCTATATTCATGATAAACTTGCATTAGCGCCTCATGTCGCCTAGGCGAGCGCCTCGTGAGCGCCTTGGCGCCTCGGGCGTTTTGAGACCTTGGCGCCTTAGAGCGCCTTTCGCCTTTAATAACACTGCTACAAACTTTGTCTTGAAATTCTTTTTAAAAAAATATCTCTAAATAGATGTTTTAATACTTTGAAATATTTACTGTTTACAAAAATTTTGGAGCCTTAGAACATTTATTTAGAAACATTTTTTGAAATACTTATCATACAAAACTTGCAAAACACACCATGCAATTTTTTTTTTCAAAAAAATATCTATAGATATATGTATTGAAGTGATCTTCTAAATTTTTTGAAAAAAAGGACTTATTTGAAGCAGTTTTGAGAAGCATGGACTTTTATCGTAGATCTATGTCCTCCTGCATTTCCTTCTAAATATATAAACTTTGTTCGATTATTATGAAGTCTTTGATGTTATAGTATCTTTGAACAGTTTGTCTTCCCCCTTCCCCTGTACGTTTGAAATTCTTTTTTCCCCCATTCACTTCGGATTGTCATTAAGTTTGTGTTTAATTCTTCCCAGCCTTGTATTATTTTCATGGACGAAATTGACGCTATAGGCGGGCGCCGTTTTAGTGAGGGAACTAGTGCTGATCGTGAGATCCAGCGGACGTTAATGGAACTTCTCAATCAATTAGATGGATTTGATCAGCTTGGAAAGGTGAAGCCCTTGTCTTATGTTTTGTTATATAGTTTATGAAGGTAAAGTGAAGTCCTTAACTTATGTTTTGTCATATAGTTTCTGTAATATACTTTGAAGGTAACTATATCAAAATTTGTGCGCTACAACTCTAATCCAACTATTTGCAAGAGGAATTCATCTTAATAGACTTTCAATGAATGCTTATAGACATGTCAATGATTTTCTAAAGGCTTGCTTGGTGTGTTGTTGTAAGCATCCATCTTTGGAAGGAAACATGGCTTTTGATTAAAAAAAAATAGCCTGTCCTTTTCTTTAATTTGTTGAAGCAATATTGGAATATGTGCAGTTAAACTATTAACTATAGGTTTACTGTGCCGATCGGTATAGTCTATGCTGGGGGACACGTCTTTGTTTCGACGGTTATTGTATGGCAGAATCGGCACGGCATGTGGCATAGAACTTATATGTGAGATATTTAATTAATTTTTTTTTTTAAATTTTAAAATATAGTTCAGCGCAAAAATTCTTGCTATTAGCATTGCTATTAACACTCTTACTTGAACATCAATGCTGATGGTTACCATTAAAAGATTTCTACATCAGTTCAAAGTATTGATGTAGACAAATTCCACGTCTTTGTTTCGATAGTTATCAGCATGGCATAAGCCAGCACAGCATGTACCATAAATTATATATGAGATATTTAATAAATTTGTATGTTTTTAATTTTTTCTTTAAAATATAACAAATAAACGTATATCAACATGGTCGGCACGTGTTTGGATCTGAGTTTATCGAAACTCGGCTCGAGACAGCACTATAATTCTTGCTATTAACATTCTTACTTGAACATCCGAATTTTGTGCTAATGGACAAAATTCCCTCCTCCTCTTCTAAGCTGAGCATGGACCTGCAGAACATGTTAACAAGGAAGCTGTTCAGCACACAGCACTCCAGCTTTCTAACAATTAATTTACTTGAGATGCCATAAATACTCTTTGGTTCAGAATTTGTAGAGCTACAAGATTTTTCTCTTGCTAGAAACATGTCTTGTATAATTGTGAGTTTTTGCATATATTTTCCAATCAATACAGAGGCGATTTTCAGCAAACTCAGATTCTGACACATGAAAACTTTGCCGATTGTGCTTTCCCTCTGTATTAGTACATATTTGTTTGTATTTTTCAAAAGTAAGGTAAAAAATTCAAAATGAAGTTAGCTAATTAAAAAAAGGTTTGAGCATGTTTCGTGCCGGTACCTATAACTGCTAGAACCACCACTTGTTGACCAGCTCTTAGAACTTTGCTGTTTTCCTCGTAACATGCTGTAAGCATTTCAAACCCTTCATATTTTTTTTAGATGTGTTTGTTTTGGGAAGATCTAATCTTAGTAATGTACTTTTATTCTATTTACCTATCAGATTAATATATCTTCTTCTAGATGTATTTTTTTTCAGAAAAAACTTTTATATCCTAGTTTTATTTCTTTATGATATTCGTCAGGTAAAAATGATAATGGCGACAAACCGCCCTGATGTACTAGATCCAGCACTTCTTCGTCCTGGACGATTAGACAGAAAAATAGAGATTCCACTTCCTAATGAGCAATCAAGGATGGACATTCTGAAGATTCATGCTGCTGGTATAGCAAAACATGGAGAAATAGACTACGAAGCTGTTGTAAAGCTTGCAGAAGTTGGTACCTCTAGTATTATAAAGTTACATTCTTTCTCTGACTACTCTAGGGATTAATGTCAACGTTGTCCTGCATATATGCTTTTCAGGGTTTCAATGGAGCAGATCTTCGTAATGTATGCACTGAGGCTGGGATGTTTGCTATCCGGGCAGAACGTGATTATGTTATTCATGAGGACTTCATGAAGGTAAGTTTTATTCTGTGCTACGGTAATGAGCAACAAATGAAATACTATCAGATGTCTGCTCATTGTGGGGTTCTGTTGATCTGCTCCATCAACAGAATGACATTACATACGTATTCGTACATATGTTCATCCACTTGGGAACAAGGTTTTCTGTGCCGTGCCGAGTTTCGGTAAATCCAAAACTCGAAACATGCCGACCGTGATGATCTGCCCAATTTTTTATTTTTAAAATACTAAAATTGTTTATGCGAGTAATGAAAAAGATTAATGAAATACTAAATACAAAAGTTGTAATTATATAGCAAAAATATAGTACATTGTTTATTGCCACATAGAGTGTCGATGTGGCTTATAGAATGGATATGTAAAATCTAAAGAAAAAAATAATTATGTTGTGACCGGCACGGCTCGGCATGACAACTCGGCACCAAGACGGTGCCGTATCCTCGTAAAATAACGCATGGGAATACAATCAATAATTCCGAACCATAAATTCATACATACACATTGAATATAATCTTACATGTTCACGCATTCATTCACATTTCACACACAAATTTCTATCATGCATACCTTCCCATGGGAGTGATGTATAAAGTTCAATTCATTGTAGCAAGCGTTTTGCAAGGTAGATCTTGGAGTACCCTTTGTTTTCATTCATTCACATAATTTTGGACTGTATGGACATGTAATTGTAATGTTTGTTTAGTAGAAACTATGGGTTAAGTACTAGTGGCCTCTTCAACTTTACAAAGTGTGTTCTGGGATAACCAAGGTGTCTCAAGCAAGGATTTTTCAGTTTTTTACTGCTCGAATATAGTGTGAAAACTGAAATATTTTTTTTTCCCCTTGTCTATCTTTTATTTCAGGCGGTTAGGAAACTGAATGAAGCCAAGAAGTTGGAGTCAAGCGCTCATTACAGTGCTGATTTTGGGAAAGACTGAGCGATCTTTATCTCATTTTCACTTCGGTGTGTATCAGAACTATCTCCTGTTTCTTTTTTTTTTTTTTTTACTTATTTATCTTTGGCCGTTATGTCACCGAGAAATCCTCTATAATTTCATAATGTGGTGTTTTATTTGGTGAACCTCCTGCTTGTCGTTTGCACAATACATCTCCTAAACAAACACCTTAGCGGATAATGATCTATGCATGTGTCTTTTGCTTCAAATAAAGTGAAGAGTTGGGCTGTGTCTGGTAATCACTTCTTCTTTTTTTTTTTGGGTGATATTCGGTTTTTCTTGGTAAATGCAATTACTAATTTACTTGTATCCATGTTATTACTTCTTTTAGACGATTTTTGTTGACATAATACGTGTGATAGGTAGACTGAATACCGTATGCCAAGTTATAGCCCTAGCAATCTTTCTTTTTTCCTCTCCTTTTATATACTGGTTTGAAATCACCACAATTACTATCACATGCACAGTAAGTGATGACTGAATATGAATTACAAACCAGCCTTTTAAGGTAGGTTGGTGCTCTGAGGTGTCTGACTACCATGCCAAGTGATAATTGTCTTGCTATTGGTCAAGGTAGGTTCATTGATAATAAGGTGTGGGACTTATCAAGGGAGCAACCAAAAGCCATTAGTGGCAAAGCTCTATCTATATATATATATATATATATATATATATATATATATAGATGTTTACTCCATTAAACATTAACTATTTGTCTTAACGATGATATCAAACAAAATGTCAACCTCTATCTCTTACCCTGTTCGATCTCCTTTTTTTTTAGAGGTGTGTTCGATCTCCTCATATTATATCGACTAGGCTGTAAAAAAGATGTCCAAATTGGAACTCCCCAACTTGTGGTTCCCTACAAAATATATTTTATCATGGCATTTGTCTTTTTATATATGGCTGATGTGGTTCCAACTCACATATCCTAAGTGTAGCAAAACCACTATATATATATATATAGATGCTGATCATTTTGTTGGTAAAGCAATAATGTCTTTACTGTGCCTCCCCCATAATATACGCATGCACAAAGAAAGTAGATGCTTTGACTTATAAATAGATAGCCGTACATGCAGTTGCGGAATATTATTAAAAAAAAATTGAAAAAAAAGAATATTGACATTGCTGTGTCCGAGCATGTCCATATCATCCATCAACATCTAATTTTGCTTGTAATCAACAAAAAAAAGAAGGATAAACAAACAATCTGTGGGTGCTTGTTTATGTACTTTTCTATATTTTGATAGGACACCAGTATTTGGGTTGTTACCGGGGAAGGAATCATCTGTTTCCAGCTTTCAACTCTTGCATTCGGCCATGATGGGTAAGTCCAATAATAATACGCGGATTTCAAGCCAGGACTCGGTGCAAGTGAGAAATGGGTGGGCGCTGTTGAGGAGGTTCCAAGTCCTATAGGCGCTGTATTGTTAACCGATTAAAGAATATTAAATATATCAACGTCAAGGATAACAATCGGCCACCTCTTTCCCTGCACCTTTGTATGTGTCGTGATATATACCTTAATTTAGTGGCCCCAGATATATATATATATATATATAATATATATAGCTCCTCATCATCTTCGTCCATTCTCAATCAATAGGAGAAAGCAAAAAGGACTACAGACTTCATGGTAGCAACGACCAACCGAAATACTCCATTGTGCCAATGCATTTTTTTGGCCACCCATGTCCACTTTTATTCCCTGCCCCAATTTCTTCCCGACTCATTCTTTGCTTTTATTCCATCTACTAATAGATCACATGTCTACTGTATTCTTTATCAATTTATTTTTATATTAAATGTCGTCTCTTCTTAATTAAGAATATAATAATTGCTTTAATTATCATGAAAATGAGACAGAGTTTCGTCATACGGTTTGGATTCAAAAAGAATGCACGTACGGAGCAAATCACTTTTAAGTTTATGAATATGATAGTAATTAACTTTTGAGTTCCACTTAGCTACGATATGATACGAAGAGGGTGCCCATTAAGTCGAAGTTGCAAACTAAATATCCAACCAACCACGTCTTTTTCAGAGCTGATTTTGGGTCTAAATTTACAAATTCAGACATCATTCAAAGCTTTCTTTTTTTATCATGAAATTCCTTGCTGGTATAAATGCACCCAAATTTTTGAAGCATTATTCATTTCCTAGCAAAGTAGCAGGAAGAAAGCTAGTTATGTGGACCTGAAAAAATAGATTGCAAGCAAGCAAGCTTTCTACAAAATGTGCTTAAACGATCACTTTTGAGAAACTAAATATTCTTTAATCCAAACACTTAAAGGGTTGAAATTAGGATCTCATTCTGCCTGAGGAGCATACACGTGGCAGCTCAACCGCTAGCACCTGTTGCACGTGGATTCTTTGCAAACGTGCGTAGTTCCACCTCATGTAATACTTAGAAAGGGCGGCACTAGGAATCGAACTCATGACCTAGGGGGTGAAACCTGTTACCGACGGGGAGTGGAGGAGGCTTGACTTGCATGGCCCATTGGCCCTAGATGCTATGGAAAGAATAGATGAACTCTACCTAGTTCCCACTTCTTCCCATTAGGGTTAGGCTTGAAATAACATGCCTGCTTGAAGTGAATAAGGATATGGTGAACCTGGACGCCACCTTTTCTTCTTCTTTTCTTTCCCTTTTTTTTTGGGATCCGATGTAGCCTACTCTTTGTAAATTTCTTTATGTTTCAACAGCTGCTGCTTTTTAAATGTAAGTGGATCCACCACTATGTCTATGGGGTTTGCTATGCACCCCCAAGAAACCACACATGCTGACGTTTTACAATTAAGACCACATATCTCGATGGGTATATCTGTAATTTTTGATATTTTTTACAAATCACGAAAAAATTGTGCAGATCATGAGACGCGTGTGTGGCGCAGATTGATTGTGTGTGGTTTGTCGGATATTTGTTGGGGTGAGTAGTTTTTTCTCTATGCATATATATTCATTTGCTTTTAACTTTTACGAGCTATATATCATTCTTTGAACTCTGTCATTTTACCGAACGAGACGACCAAGATGCTACTCACTCGATGTTTAATGCTCTTCCAAAATGCTAATAACACTGCTCTAAGACGTTTAATCTTGGATTGAGCCAGTTAAATAGTCCCGTCAACTCGCACATGTATCGTATCATAATATCGTGTGTATAATTTGCGATTTAATTCACTTAGAAATGTGCGAGGCAAGACTTGCACTCGCATCCCAGTTAATTACATTAATATAAGAAGAGGAGGTAAAAACAAAAGAAGAAAGAAACGCTTAATTAACTGTACATCAAGAATATTACACCTACTAATTAAGCGAAACCCCTAAAACTTCGTCATATATATATATATATATATATATATATATATATATATATATGCACTTCACTGGCATATGGACATGTAGACGTAACACATTTTATTATATAGGTATAGCATGGAACAACACCGTACAATCACAGACCTCTCTTCATCAACACTTCCAAATGAGTCGCCGATGATCGTCGACAGCAACACCGCCGTAGCTGCGCTGTCCTCTTCTCTATCGCGTTTCCATGCAGGATTCTTCCGCATAAGCCTATCCTTGTGCGGTCAAGCTCTCCTCTGGAAGACCCTCAGCTCGCCGTTGACCGACGCCGGAGCTCTTGGGCCTTTCCTCTCCGGCGTCCCCACGCTTGCCTTCTTTGTTATATGGTCTGTCTCCGCCGCCGTGCTGGTCGCCCTTTGTGTGCTCTACCTCTTCCGGTGTCTCCTACACTTCTCGAGCGCGCGGAAGGAATTCTCGCACCATGTCGGTGCAAATTACTTGTTTGCTCCCTTCATTTCTTCCCTCCTCCTCCTTCAGTCCTCGCCGCCCGCGATCAACATCCAGCCGGAATCTCCGTCCCACCGTCTCCTGTGGCTCTTCTTCGCCCTCCCCATCCTCGCCCTCGATGTGAAAATTTACGGCCAGTGGTTCACTACCAACGGCAAGAGGTACTTCAGCTTTTTTATTTTAATTATATATATTCTGGCTGATGATATCAACTGCTGTGAGATGAGCGCCCGTATATGACCTACTTTGGTTGATTCCATAAAATAAATAAATTATCAGATGGCCTCGATCGACAACAGCTTGAGGTAGCACTTGATAGCAAATAAATGGATCACAGTAACTTGGTCATGTTGCATTACTCCATGTAAAATTTGGATGTTGCTAATAACTGATTTTAGTATATATGACATGTATTCGTGGTAGATTTTTATCGGTGGTAGCGAACCCGACGAGCCAGATGACTGTGATCGGGAACCTCGTCGGAGCGCGGGCAGCAGCGGAGATAGGGTGGCGGGAGAGCGCCGTGTGCCTGTTCTCCCTTGGGATGGCGCACTATTTGGTTCTATTCGTGACTCTGTATCAAAGACACAAGGTATATATATTTCAAGAAATATTTCATATCTGGATTGGTAATAAATTTGTAGTTGATATCAATGAAACGTATATTTCTTCTGCATGATCAGGAAAGCGTGAGTTCTCTGCCGGCGATGCTCCGGCCCGTGTTCTTCCTGTTCTTCGCCGCCCCGAGCGCCGCCAGCTTGGCATGGGACGCCATTGCTGGGTCCTTCGATCTTCCATGCCGAATGCTCTTCTTCCTCTCCCTCTTCCTCTTCGCTTCGCTGGTGAGTTCATCAACAAATTTTAACATGGGAAATCGGTCGAGAAACAAAGCAAACCATGAGACGTCTCTTGATCGTTGAATCTTTTAATTTATGAGAAATTAATTAAGTGATTGTTTATGAAAATTATAATGGGATACAGCTTTGGTGTGTACTAGGATTGCACCACTTGTTCGCCGTTGTTGACTACTGTTACTCTGTTAAGTTTCTTTTTCTACAGTAACGGAAAGAGACAAATTGAGACGATAAAAAAGGACCGTACGTTAGCATGAGTAGAAATATCAAAACAACAAACAGACCAATAAAAGATTAGTTCTTTTTTTTTTGTCAGCTCAGTTGCATGGGGACTCACTTGGCCACGTCACATCCTGGTCAGGCCAACAAAACAACCACGATAGTCTGACTCAGAGTTTAGAAAAAAGATATTTTTAAAAAAAAGGAGCAGTTCTATATTGAAGAGTATGGAGAGTTGATCCCTAATACTACATTTAACGCTGGGTTGGTTGGCAGGTATCTAGGCCGGCATTGTTCCGACGATCGATGCGACGATTCAGCGTGGCGTGGTGGGCGTACTCGTTCCCGCTGACAGTGCTGGCACTGGCGGCGACAGAATACGCACAGGAGGTGCACGGTGGCATCGCCAGTGCACTCATGCTCATCCTGTCGGTCCTCTCGGTGCTCGTCACGCTTTTACTGATGTTTTACACCGCCATCAACTCTTCCCGCCTACTCCCCCAAGATGACCCCTTCGCCTGCTCCTTGCCGGCGACCGCCTCAGGTGACACCGTCATCGTCGTCTCATGAATCAGTTGGTGATCATGTCACAACTTAACCTGGTCTATGGCTAACTATAGCTGGCCTGGCCGCTATCTTTATATTTTCAATGTAGTACTAAAGTGTATGTATAATTGTATATCACACAATTTATATATAGTTCCTTCTTGATTAAAAGGCCGTGGGAGTATCTAAAGTACTGTGACCTAAAACGACATTGTAATATATAGATATGCAGCAAGTAAAATTTAAATCTCATCCGATGAACTTCGTGATATCGTTCTAGCTAGCTTTGACAAACAATTTACCACGAAATATGTAATTTGCTTTTAAGGGGTCATGAATCATGATTCAGATTTTTTTTTTTTTTTTTTTTTTTTTTTTTTTGAGAAAAAGGACATGCCTTCATTTAATGATTCAGATAAAAATTGAACCATCATAATTTTATATGATGAAATTTTGACAAGTTTGTGGCATAAATTAAGCATTTCTCTTTGTCCTATGATATGTATAATCATTTTTCTCACTTTGTCCTATGATGTACATGGTCATTTTTCTCATCGAGGTTTACATTGCTTTCTTTCTGTTGCTAACATCATAATAATATATATCAATAAATAAGTACATATGAAAGTTTTTCTTTTATTATAGGCTTATATTCAATGATTTTAATTAGTCAGCTAGCTACTAGTAATTTTTTCTTTTTTTTTAAAAAAAAAGGCAAAGAAGAAGAGAAATAGAAAGTGGAGTGATCTTCTTCCAACAATTAAATAATCAAGCTTGAATTTGAGTCAACGTAATTGCGTACGTTGCAATCAGATGTGTCCACTTTCTTTTTTGGGGTAAGATATAGTTGAATATTTTTTACTGTAGCTTTTAATTTAGTCTTCTATGATCATATTTCAATTGAGTGAATTATAACATATCGTTGACTCTGCCAGTGAGCTTGATTTGAAATTTTGAACTAGATTTGGTATTGTCTCGAGGTTTCCATGTATATATATATATATCCTTTTTATTGTACTCTTTAATGGTTTTTTTTTTTTTTTCTGTGAGTGTATTCAGATTGAGTAAATAATCGACAAACGAGTAAGGCTTCCCTCTCTTGTGGGAGTCAAGTCGTAAGAACAACATCCCTTACTCAAAAAGGGATAAAATAAAAATAGAAAATAAAAAGCCATATTAGATCATATGCTTTTTATGTGGCTGCTGATCTGCGTGCTAAATTGTAAGTGGTTGTAAATTGTGAACAAGCACCAATCAAAAAAGAACAAAAAAAAATGCTTCTTGTCTCCCTCTCCTTTAAAATCTTTTATCTAATCCACTATTACTCATTCATCCTCATAATCGTATCATGATTGAACTTCATCCCCACCATACAAAGTCCAACAACAGATAATCAATCAACTTTTTCATTAAAAAGATTTTATCTTGCTAAGAAAAATATAAAAATAAAGATATAACATGAAAAGCAATCACTTTAATAATCGATCTATAGTTACAGAATTTACTTACATAATTCCAAAACTTCATACATCATTGGAAATTTTAGGATAATTATATTCGCTATCAAACTACTAAATTAAACAATTTTTTTTTAAATCATATACAATTCACTGTGCAATGCAAGATTTTTTTTTTTAGTCATATCAATTAGAAGGATTGCAAATAACAAAACAAATATGGAAATATTTTAACAACGAATATGAACAAATTGTCACTGCTTACACATTATTTTTTGGCATTACACATACACAAAAACCATCTTGTGTAGCCTTAACATATATATAAGACATGATTGACAATTTAATGTTCCGACAAATAGGATATTATTTATGATAATTTAGCAAATATATACATATACCTCGACGGATTATAAATGGGTACTTATACACAACTATAATTTAGCAAGTGTACGCATAAATGTTCCGACAATAGGATTTAAGGTTTTTCCCCTAAACCCTAATCCGTTTGATCTATGTGTGTGATGTGATATTTATACACTAGCGTCTACTACGCCGACCGCTTACTTTGGTTTTTTTTTTTTAGATTAATTTCAGCCTCTCTCTCATTGCCAAAATTGACGAATAAATCTTTTATTTTTATCCATTAATTTGATATCCTAAAAGACTTATTTAGATATATTATTTGAAAAAATTTCAAAATAAAATTTATAAATTTTGATAAAATCTATAATTATATTTATTTTTAAAAAAAAAATACTTGTAAATAGGTATTTTGAGACTTCAAATGTAGCGAATTAATATATTAATTTTGAAATCTATTAACATTTTGAAATCATAAAATATCTATTTGAAAGTATTTTTTTTTAAAAAAAAAGTTAATTATGAAAGTATGAATTTTACCAAAATTTATAATTTTTATATTAATTTTTTTTTAAAAAAATATTCATATAATGGTCAAAACGACTCCGGTATGAATATTGAGAAAGAATTGTTTTTAAAGATAAAATAGTAACTAAAAAATTGAGTGATTAATTTAGATAAATAAAAAAAATTAGGAGCTGAGATGATATTTGCGCTAGATCAAAATACACGCTCCCCAGATGTATTAAAGAAAAGTAGTAAGTTGGATTAGATTTTCTTTTTTTTTTTTTTTTTTTTTTTTTTTTTTTTGTTGGAGGGAATGAATTAGACGATTACCCCTCCCCCGGTACCAACCTAAATGACCGATGTCACATCACAAGATATCAGATATGCGGTGGATTTTGAATGACGAAGTACATGTATCTGTACTCGCCAAAATTTTTGTCCTAATTTGGCTTATATATATGATATATGTATATTATATTATAATAAAATACAAACAGTTTTTTTCAAAAGTAAAACAAAATAGATATTGATGGGATGATCTGGACAGGCTTAACCTAACTGTAGCAATTTGGTTATTTCTTAATTGAATCCAAGTATGAAGCAAAGGTGGTCAAACTCAAGTAATAATTTGACTTCTTTTTCCTGAAAATAGGAAGCTTTGCAATGCAGCATATTTGCCAAATCCGAGCTACAAAGGCTGAAGCCCATCCAATTTAGAACATTTTTCCCGACAAGGCCCAATTGCCAACTCTATTATTTTATTGAAAAAATAAATAAACTATATATTTTTAACCCTCTGAAATTCTAGATGCGTCGCAACTACCCTTACCTACTCTGACATCATCCGTAGACATATTCACATCTTTTTCTGTATATATATGTTAACTAACTTTGATAAGTAAGTTTAAGAAATTTATATTCCACATTGGATTAAAATAACACATTTTTTTATCTATAGAATGTGAATGATTATCCAAATTGATTAAAATTCAGCGAAATACCATCGATCAGAATCTACAAAATTTTCATTTCAGAGGGTTAAAAATACAATACAACGGATAATTTTATATCAGCTCCTGAAAACGTATTTTCAGAGACTGACATGACAATTTCAAACAAACAAAAGCTGATATGGAATTATCCCAAAATACAATCTGAACATGTCAGTAATGGCAAAGGCAAGCGACGGTTGGTGGGAGAAGAGCAGGGGAACGTATATGATGGCGATACGACGACGTTAAAATAATTTGAAAATCTTGAAATTTGTTGAATTAGGAGTGAGGTGTTGAACTACCCACGACATCCTCGGTGCTTCCAAAACGTATGATTTATACACCATCTCCTTCAATAGCGGGTATCGAAGGAAGAGATCAAGAAGGTCTCCATGGTGAAGAGGACAGTGATGAAGGTGAATGTCAATTGCGGCAAATGCAAGCAGCAGCTCATGCAATCCGTCTCTGGATTGCAAGGTATATATGTTCCCTCTTTCTCTTTCTTTCTTTTTAAAGTAATTTTCTTCATAATTAGTTTATGCATTTCGATTATGTGCTTTGATCGGCCTCGTTCAAGAAATGTAGGAGTGGATACAATTGCGGTCGATGCTGCCGAGGGGATTATGACGGTCACCGGTGACGCAGACCCGATACAAGTTATCGTTCGAACCAAGAAGACCGGCAAGTTTGCCGAAGTGATAAGCGTAGGACCGCCGCCGAAACCTGAGGAAAAGAAGATAGAGGAAAAGAAGAAGATAGAGGAGAAGAAGACCGAAGAGAAGAAGATAGAGGAGAAAAAACCACAACAAATACAGGATAAATTCCCTCCACCTCCAAATCCGGTGGTAATATACGTACCCGCACCCAGTGGCGGATCCAGAAATTTTAAGCAGGGGTATCGAAATATAATACAAAAAAAAGTTCAGTTATATATAATGGTCACAACTTTTACAAAACAAAGTCGATTACATATAATAATAATTATAACTAATATAAAAGTAAACCCGATTACATTGCAATTGACCTCATCGAATTTTCATAAAATCATGAAGAATTAAAACGACGCATGTGCCCATAAAACTCACTTTGAGAAAAATTATGATTTCGTAGTTGACAATAATCTTTTAGAATATAATATCTTAACTTCATCACGTATATTTAGATAATACTTTAGAATAGACTTTCTATTTGCCTGATGCTCTGAAAGAGGGATGAAAACCTACGAAGTTATTTGAATGAGTTGATTCTTTCTTTTTTCTAATAATACCTCAACATTCTACAAATTATAAATCTAATTAAAATTATTCAAATCAAATCTTGTTAACGAATAAAATTGGAGATGATCAGCAGGGCGGGATAAATATCTTGTGAGTGGCGAAATCAAAGGCAGCTTGATTAACATAATAACATATAAGGAGAGAGTGGCATAGATATTATGAGAGAGAAATGGAGGGGGATGGGGAAGCTTATGCAGCATTGTTGTTGAGAGGAAGAGATATCAATAACTTAAGATTCTACATTCATTGATCACAGCACTTTATATTTCTTTTTTTAAAATAAGTTCCTAAAAAAAGGAACAGTTTAAATCAAATTACTATATTATATATTCTAATTATATTTAAAAATAATAATATAAACAAATACTATTAAAATTACTGATTATATATATATATATATATATATATATATATATATATATATATATATATATATATTATACTTCCAAAGAAAATAAAAATATAAAAATAGCTCTAAACAAGTATAGGCTTTATTATACATTAGGCCTTGATTAAAGCCCATTTCATTCCTATAAATACTAAAAAATAAAACATGCTGCAACTGGGGCTCGAACCCGCGACCACGACCAAGCAGAATTCGCTGAAAACCACTGGATCAACCTAGGAGGAGTGATATCATATAGTTCGCGTTATATGTATAGTATATATATAATATATATACCTATATTTTGCTTTGAAAGCAGGGGTATCATTTGATACCCATGGATACATACTAGATCCGCCCCTGCCCGCACCGTATTATGCATTGCGAAACGGGGAAGAGGCTTATGATCCGAATGCGACATGCTCAATTATGTAGGGTAGCATCTACAAGAAATCTCTAATTTGAGACTATAGGAACGGTCCCCAACGCTATCTTAGAGATTTCTTTAGAGACCTTATTAGAGGTATAAAGGTGCTGGCTACCAATCGTCTTCACTCTTTCCATCTCTTTAATGGGTATTAGGAGATAGAGAAGTGAGACAGGAACCGAAAAAGATGTTTTTTCTTCTTCTATTTATTATGTAATAAGAATTACAAATTTATAGTTCGAGCAGATATATAGTTCGACAAATTGGGAGTTTTAATTGCTTTATCAGCACCAGAAGCTGATCTTTCTCAGGTGCTTTTATTCGGAATATAATTTTTACAAATGTACGGTGATGAAGTGTGCCACAATATAATATTTCTCCAGTTTTTAAGTACTAAGCAAGAGCTCGGCCGGCTGTTCTTGTTCTTTGTTTATGGGTGTAAAAGAGCAACAAGAAGAGACTTTTACTTTTTTATGCTCAGACGAACTTTGTCTACGTTTCTCCCTCTTTTCTTGTTATGCTGTCTCTTACATATATAGAAATAAGGTAACTCGCGACTCGTATATATTCTTTTGAGGACCTTTTTATTCAGAAAATTTTTTTAGTACAGCTCGAGAAGAATAGGTGCAGCCTTATTCGTAACTCATTATAAGATAGAAGTTACGAAATGAGGGGTCAGGTATAGCCACGAGCATGTGAGGATCGTCGGACACGAGCATGTAGGGATCAATCGGGCACGAGTATGTACAGGCTGGGCGCTGGAGCACGGGATTGAGCACTGGTGTCCTAGGTTCTTGCACTAGTGACCGAATTGGGGGTGGATCCGAGCACTGGTGCTGAAGTTCCGCCAAGCATTATATGTCTAGGATCGGCACACTATCCTGGGACCGATCACGTGTCACTTGGTGTCGACACAAGCAGCAGCCTCACAAGAACCTCCTTGAACAAGCATAACTGTTTAGCTCATTCTCCGCAATGTGTTATACCAATGAGAAATGAAAACCTCGGTAGATTTCAGTCATTCTCCTCGTGCTATCTTTCCCGGCGCCATCACAAAAAGGTTGGAGAATGGTGCTCTTGCTGTACTTTGTTACTGTCCGATGTTGCTTGCTACACAATAAAATAGTAATAATGTGACAGTGTCAACCTTATATTCCATTGAATCCACACACTTAACTTGTTCACGATCCCTTATTACTTAAAAAGGATGCAAGCTTAGAGAAAATCATCATAGTTAAAGATATTGCACTCTTTTTTTACAAAATACAGTACACCACCCACAAGCAGTAAAACCCTCCAGATTTTGTCAAGGAGCAAATAAACGCTATCAATAAACAATCACGCATTTTCAGATGACGATGTTCATTCTCAACACAATACACACAGACATAGCAAAGTACACCACACTGCATAATGTCACATTCTGAAGAACAACGCATCGTGCTCCTTAAAAGCAAAATTTCTTTTTCTGCAAAACAAGGATTATCGTATCATTCTGTGCTGGATATTCTGAGAATTCTATTTATGCAGTTAGCATAAATGAGTCTTTTCATACCTGGAACTTAGCCTCTTGCTGACGGTCAATGTACGCCAGCAGTTCTTCTTGCCTCATCAGAGCTTCATGTAAAGCCTACATCACAAGATTTCACAAAAATGAAGAACCCATTTCGACTTTGAGTTATCTACACGTGACAGAAGTTGGAATTCATGCAATAACAGAGGAAAGAATAGATTATTGGTACAAGCCATTTAGAGCAGATTCTACATAATACTGAAAGAACTATGGGTGCTGGTACTTTTCCTGAATATTGCATGTGAATAATGACTCAATCCATTGTATATTTCCATTTAATAGTGTACATACATAATTCAACCTGGATATAGTGGAGCTTTCTAAATTCATTAGGGTCTTATGGATGTCGCAATTGTACTTTCTTAGCTTCTTTTTTTTTTTTTTTTTTTTTTTTTTTTTTTTGTTTTTTGGTTAAAAAAACGACAGTACGTATACAAATACTTTCTGCATCTTACTTCAAAGAGTCACCTCTCTAACTATTTAGGTGAAATGATCCACACAAACATGCCAGAGTCCCTTCTTATCGGATCATGTTGAATTTGGTGTCAACATAGTTTGCCATTTGTCTGTCTTACGAAAAAGAATCTACAGCCTAAATATGTACTGATATAAACAAGAACAAGTATATGCACACCTTCTTTGTGGAAATAAGCTCAGCTTCCAATGCATCAACACGACGTACAGCAGCATTCAATAATTCTTCTTTATCATACGGCATCTCAGATGGTCTTGTTTGAAGAGTGTCAACCTTTTCTTCCAGCTCCCCCAATCTCTGCAAGACAGATGATAGAAGGTCTGCCTCTGTAAACCCAGGAGCAGGTGAAGGAGGGCGATCTTCCTGAAGCATTGTCTCTGGAGCATATGTTGGACATGGGGATTCTATTTCAGCATCACTACCAGGAAGCTTATTAGTAACGCGGTTGGTGGCTGAACGGATGAATGTAAAGAGTGCCATGACGAAGGCCATAAGCAATGTCACCAGCCTCTCTCTAACTCCTTGGGAAGACTTGTCGACATCAGATATAGAAAAAGAACCTGAATTGGTGAATTGAAGATTACAGACTTCTGTACCATATTTGCAAGATGATGGCTAACATATATATAAGCATACAATGTAGCCGTCTTCAAAAGTGTTCCCAAAAAAACATAACCTCGTAAATTAGGATGTCTCAACAACTAAATATTGCATACATATATAGAATTAAGAATGTAAAGCAAATTCTATTGACTAACTGAAATAGTTACCAAGATAAAGCAACTACTACTAACGAATTTCTACTTTCTCTTTCTATTGTACCCACCTACTTAATATCTTGTTTAACCTGAAACTATTGAAGCTTTCATAAGTGTTAG
Source organism: Xerophyta viscosa (assembly GCA_002076135.1). Classification (NCBI taxonomy): domain Eukaryota; kingdom Viridiplantae; phylum Streptophyta; class Magnoliopsida; order Pandanales; family Velloziaceae; genus Xerophyta; species Xerophyta viscosa. Next base: position 97,824 of record MJHO01000049.1, read on the forward strand.
AGTATCTTGATATTTAAAAAGGGACCTTGCTTTGCAGCATTATTTCAGACCCACGTTTATCAGCTCACACTTCAGAGTTAATCAGTTTCTGCAAGTGGTGGTTTATTTTAATCCAAAAAGCTTTATTTCTACCTTTATTTACGAGGAAGGTCCGTTTCTAACAAGGTTGGGAATTTCAGTAAGCTCCTATCAGTTCTTTTCATTAACACATTTAGTAAATATGAGAAACATACATTTGGGACAAGTCTAAGTGTTTTTCAGGTAGCTAAAATTTGACAATCAAGAAAGACGTTGAGATGTCATCCAATTTATCTTACTTGTTTAGAATGTTTTTGTTAAATAAGACAAATTTAAGGAGTTAGATTTGGTAAAGTAAATAACGCTTCATTTTTCTTCCAATGTTACTATGTGCTTCATTCGGTAGCTAGAAGTACTTTGCTTGCGACAGGCAAACAAGGAAAAAGTCCTCGAGTTAACTTTCAGAAGCCAAATGAAAAAGTAAATGCTATCCAACCTCTCCGAGAAGTCGGCCGTCTATAAGGAACATCTTGCTTCCAAGCTGCATCGACCGTCTTGTCAACCATGGGAATGCACTCCTCATATTCTGAAGAAGAGGAAGGAGGACTAACCCTGACAACCTTTGCCTGTGGAAGGACAAAGTAGAGCATCAGAAGCCAGGTTATCTTTGTTATTATGACCAACTACATTAAAGAATCAAAATCGATTTGAATCCTCCTAAACGTATACTTAGTTCAAGCATATGCATCACAAAAGTAACTATGTACACCTTTAAATATAATAAGAAAAAAGATCTCGGGTGCTTCACAGCCGGCAAAGACAAACTACAAAACCTAGGTACAAGAGGAGGTTCACACTAAGTTGACAACCAGTAAAAATTCCCTAACCCAATATATCGTCCAGTTAATACTAATAGTAGTTTTTTTAAGACATGCTGTCCCGGAAACACAATGCATGCAAGGATTGATGCAATCAACCTAACACAGTGAGATAGGTTGCTACTGTCAATTGCCCATTATAGCAACCAATAAAATACATTATTCCCCTTCTTGGGCTGGATGTATCCATATGTGCTAAGCCACAAATTCAAAAAGAGGCCAAAAAAGAATGATCTTATTTATCTAGAATTACAGGTATATGGTTCACAATATAGCACATTGGAAGACAAGGATTATATAACAGAATCCACCTAGTAGGGGTTTTTGTTGTTATTGTTATTGATTCAAAAGGAAACCCATGCAAACCTAATTGAGAAACCAAATGCAAACATTTTTTATCCATAGAAATGCAAAAATTACACGTGCCTAACGTGCAAGTGGATGTTATGGTATGCAAGAAATACTAGATACACACCTCTTCACGAACTGGAGTTAACTGGGAGAATGAAATACAAGATTTTGTTATTTTTGGAGAAGCGACTTCTTCAGCTTCGGAACCAGATTCAGCAGTAGAGGTATCACTGTACTTAATCTGGAACAAAGAGAATTAACTGGTAATGATTGTAATAGCAAATTCTAGAAAACTTCAATTAATCCGAATACTTAAACAGACATACTGATGGGTACTGTGGCTTGGCATATGCAATGATCTTGCCTTCACTGTTAGACACAGTAACAACTTGTCTAGCACACTGTGCTTCACCATTCAGAACCATCTACTACCAAAAAAAAGAAAAAAGGTCATTAGCACATAAACCAAAGGAACCCCTAAATTATATGACCAAATAGAGACCTTCAATATGTTCGGGTCCTTCCATGGGCCCTTATCAGATTTCAGGCATCCTCCATGATGGGAACACGTACAGGTACCACCAAAGAAATCTGGTAACTCACTGTGGAGAAGTTGCAGACAAAAACGTGAAAGAGAAGCTAAAACAAATTACTGATGTAAGGAAACAAAAGAAAGTTACCTTGAATCAATAATTTCTAGCAGCTTACTCTGGTACTTTGTTCCAAGAACCTGAAGGAAAGTTGGGAGCCAAGTATTCAAAATCTAGTCTTGCACTTTGTCATGGAACGAACAAAATAAAAGGGTTACCCGGAATATCTGGGAATGAGCAGGCAATTTCTTGCCTAATGTACGCCACCATACCCTGCTTTTGCAGGAGGTGATTTCCACCATACCCTGCTTTTGCCTAATCCACGACCTTTTGGTCGGTAGGTAGGAGCTTTTACCATTCCGTCAAATTCCCCCTCTACGAAAGGAACAATAAAAAAGACATATTTCTTACATGAATCTTTGATACTGTTTTGGGATCGAGAAAAGACTTCACACTGTTCCACAGCAGCTTAAATCCCGGACCCGCATTAATGATAAACATTTGGTATAATGTCTGCAAAACATGACAAGTAAAAAGCAACTAATTTCAGATTTTTCATTTATTTTATGGGGCTTAATTCAATATTAAGAACATAACCACTGCCGATTACATTGTACATACTACACACCTCTGGGTAATTGTCATTATCAATTTTCTGAAGCCGCATAATTAGATCTCTTGCCGTCTTACTGAAGTTTTTAAAGCTCTGGACAAAACATTTGACATGCAAAACAACCAATCATTGCATAGCAGCACAAGTGTAAAACTTATGCAACTACGAGGATTGTATAAATGAAAAATAAACATGAAAAAGGCCATTTTCAACATACCACGCCTTGTACATCAAGAATAGTGGTACTAGAATCAATGTGCTTCTTAGCAGCAATTGAACAAGCCGGAAACTTAATCATAAAGCATTTCTCAAACTCCTTCACATGATACCTCACAAATCGATCTATGCTTGTAACTTGCATGAGTTTACTGGGTTCAACTTTTCCAAGCCTCTCAATGTATACAGGCCTGCCTTCCTTATCCACGCCATGATAACCATGTGGGTAGTACAGACGAACTTCATCTAGTTCTGTATATTCAAATTCCTGGTACGAAAAGGTGCCAATGTAAAAACATTAACCCAACCGCTAGAATGTTGGAAGTTTTTGTGAAGCAATAACAAAGAAACTCCATGCTATAGCCTGCATTATGTTTACATCTCATACAAAATAGAACTGATCATGATAAACTCGTTCAATTTAAGTATGCATAGTTGATGTTCGATGTCTGGTGCAAAAAAGGGCATTTGCACGCTTCATAACACTAGCAATTGTTCTCTCCCATAAGAAGCTTGCAGCATGAGTTGTCACAAGTACCATTCCAGTTATCAAGTCATATACAAAATCGTATTGCATAGGCATCCATTGACAAGCGCACTCCGATGTGAAGATAATAACGCTGGACATATAGAATGCATGGGAAGAATGAACAAATACAACATGACAAGACTTTTATTTAATAAACCAGAGGGAACGAGAAAAAGGATTTAGCTGTAACTTAATTCTATCGGTACATTGTCCAACTAATATGATACTACCCTTAGCACCGTGTTATGTACGGAATTAAAGGGGTTCGAGTCGCATGAGGACACGGATCACGGATCAAGTTCAGATTAGTCAAAGTTATATTAGGAATACTTTTAATAGGCATATTTGTAATAGGAATATCTTTAGTAGGAATATTTGTAATAGGAAGTAGTTATATTAGGAGATTTTTATTAATAGAATGTGTATGAAAGGAATATGGAGGAATAGCCTCTATATATATAGCTTGTAATCTTTATTGGAAAAGTATGAAGGAAATGAATTAGTTTTTATTATTAATTTAGTTGGTAAAATTAGTTCGTAGAGCCGCCACCGGGCCGCCGGTGTTTATTTTCGCCGCGTCCGGGCCGCCGACGTGAGCCGATCCGAGTCGGTTCTTAACAAATTGGTATCAGAGCTAGTGGTCCCGAACCCTCGCCGACGCTGCACTATACCACTCTTATCCTCACATCCACCACTGCCACCCAATTCATCAAAAAGAAAAAAAAAAAAATAAAGGGATGTCAATGGCATCCTACTGGAACACATCACAACCAGAGCCCTATGTATCACCGCTATTTCGCAGCTACTCACCACCGCCTCCTACATCCCATGCTCCATGGTTCCTACATCCTAATTACGAGCAGCCACCATCACCAACATTTTGGCCCCCCTATACATCACCGCAACACTACCAGCAGCCAGCTTGGTCTCCTAACTCATCACCTTACGCTCAGGTGCCACCCCAGGAAATATACCATCCACCACAATACTATGAAGTTCCTCGGATGCCGCAACCGCAACCACCTTCTACACCAACACCTATTATATCAGCAGACGACGCTCAGAAATTAATGGATAAATTTGACGAAATTTGTGGAAGATTTAAACAACAAATGGATGACATCACAAACAATTGTCGCCTTAATGAACTTCGCAATCTTCGACAGACTTCATCAGTGGCACAATATTGGGTTGCATTTTCAAGGAGAAAATCCAATATTTGCTTCGAGTCCGAACAACACGTCATTACCATATTTATTGACGGTCTCAAAGACGATATTCAAGGAGAGCTGAAAAGAACAAGCAATCACTGCACTCGCTTCTCTTTACTTATCGATTAGCCTTATTCGTTGAGTTGTGCGACAACGGATATTTTGAGGAACCTATTGACGTTACTGGAGATAATCCTTCCTTGAAGATTGGACAAGTACTGCATTGGCTATATGTTATTATGAAAATTTCACGTCCTTATTTTCACAGGTTAAACCCGCTGCGAGTTCAATCAACATACTTATTTTTGTGGTTCGGACGAAATCAGTTTTCTCGGCGCTTCAGTACTGCAACCTTGAGGACAAGGTTGCTTTCCAAGAGGGGTGGAATGTTATGTACGGAATTAAAGGGGTTCGAGTCGCATGAGGACACGGATCACGGATCAAGTTCAGATTAGTCAAAGTTATATTAGGAATACTTTTAATAGGCATATTTGTAATAGGAATATCTTTAGTAGGAATATTTGTAATAGGAAGTATTTATATTAGGAGATTTTTATTAATAGAATGTGTATGAAAGGAATATGGAGGAATAGCCTCTATTATATAGCTTGTAACTTTATTGGAAAAGTATGAAGAAATGAATTGGTAATCTTTATTGGAAAAGTATGAAGGAAATGAATTGTAATCTTTATTGGACGCGGCGGTGTCTTATCTTCGCCGCGTCCGGGCCGCCGACGTGAGCCGATCCGAATCGGTTCATAACAATTCCTTCATACTTTTCCAATAAGATTACAAGCTATATATATAGAGGCTATTCCTCCATATTCCTTTCATACACATTCTATTAATAAAAATCTCCTAATATAACTACTTCCTATTACAAATATTCCTACTAAAGATATTCCTATTACAAATATGCCTATTAAAAGTATTCCTAATATAACTTTGACTAATCTGAACTTGATCCGTGATCCGTGTCCTCATGCGACTCGAACCCCTTTAATTCCGTACATAACATTCCACCCCTCTTGGAAAGCAACCTTGTCCTCATGCGACTCGAACCCCTTTAATTCCGTACATAACACACCGTACATCTACTAAAGCAAAGATTAATCAGCCTCCGCACCATAAGGTGATATAGAGCCGTTTGTCGTGGACATTATACAGGAAAAGGTGTGGATATAACCAGTCTTTTGGCAATGGACGGGGATCCACCATCAAATACCTAATTAAAGGAACAACAAGGAGGAACAACATTGAAGCCTAATGAAAGGGTGTGGATATCGTAGACGAGAAATAGAAGCATCCACTACCTCAATGATGGAGTCGGCACGGAATTCTTTTCTCCATTGAAGCATCCCAGCCCACATGTGCTTTGCTTTCTCAAGATCAAATTTCCGTGCTTTCAGAAATCTAAGGAACAATTTATTGACACTTTAGATTCACATTAGAATACACTACTATAACTTTCACAGTCCACAAGGAAGTTCAACTTGAGAAATTTCAGAGAGAACGCTCATCAAAAGATAGCTTCTTTTAAAGAAGCTACAAACTCAAAGAAAGGCAGGTGGAGTTATGAACTCCCGCTTGTGATAATCAAGAATACATACCTTAGCATCATGTGATAATCATCATGTCTTGCAGGAAGCAACTCATCTAAAATTAATGATTGACGAAAGGCATCCACTGCTTGCAACTCCTCAATGTCCCTTATGTCTTCAATAGAAACAGAACCGGGATGGTCTACATTCTTCCTCTTGCTTCTTTTTTTCAGAGAACGCCTAAGTTTTGTAGAGGCATTGATAGCTTTCTTCTTGAGAGACCCGATTCTCGTCCTTCTTTCATCTTCAGATATCTCATAATCAGATTTCTTTTCTCTTCTTTCATCATGACTTGTGATACCTTCAAAACCTGGAAACAATGAATAATTCAAACCAGGTTCATCACATATACATATACAATTACAATGTCATACGAAATCAAGGATAGCTACAACTGATGATCTTTAAACAGTTGTGCGAAAGGACTTATCCTTGTTACAAAGAATGAGAATAACTCATAATGTCCAAATTGATTTGTTGAAGCAATTTGTCTTGTGATGTATAACTTCACACTGTCTAAATTGCACAAAAGAGGTAAAAATGCAGGCATAAAAAATTGTTAACTTCCACTGTTCACACGACATAGCCGTACCTGATATTCACTAGCAGGGGATTTCCATGCATGCCCACCAGCTTAGGCCAAAAATCAGAGTGTAACAACTAATTGTAACTAGTTAAGATGAAAAGAAACCGTGCCAAGAGAATCTCTTACATCAGGTCTGAATCAGTCTAAGCAAAGATGCTAGGCAGATCCAAGTCATAGTCATGAAAAAAAAACAGGTTTTAACAGCTCCATCAAGTACTTTTCTACTCAACCTCATTAGATGCAGAATTGACAACTTAACTCAAGCAAGCCAATTTGAATAGCTGAGTTCAAAGTTCTCAGATCCACAACAGCACCCTATGAACGAGCCACCTTAGAACAAACAATTTATTGTTTCATAAAAGGGGTTTACGTTTGCTTTTAAGTCTGACAAGTGTTTTTGTTCCGTACAAAGAACTGTTAAAGACCAATATTTGATACGAACAATAAATAGTCTTTTCTGCAGAAAAATATCCATAAATATAATTCTTAATGTGATATGCAAAAATCAAGATGTCCTGTAACCAACATAACTCATTACCACATAACAATGTCACACAAGAGCCTCCAGCACTACGAATACATTGTTCATAATGTGTAAGAGTATTAGTCCCCATGTTAACACCGAGTTTGTTTTAGTTAGCCATAGTTTAGTTTATGTGGTTCAGTTAAAAACTTGACTACAAGACCGTGCCCGCCTCTGTGGTCCAAAAAATTTCAAATTCTAATGACAGTATTTTCACCGACAACATTTCCCAACCATAACCCTGCGTGAATTCCTCTTGCAAAACAACCTAAATGATTTTCCCAAAAAAAAAGAAAAAAGAGAGAAGAAATTTAAGGATATCATATACTTCAACCCAGCTATACACAACAACAAAAAGAAACGCTTTTGACCATCGTACGTATTTAGAACTATGTCTTCATTCAGGTTAAGCTTCAATCCAATTAGCAAACCCTAGAATTTCTGCTCGAATTAAGCTCCAAACAAAACAAATTTAAAACTAAAAAAAATCAAATCAAGTAAACTTCATGGTATACTCACAGGGCCTGGCGAATCGATCGAGCGGTCCCGACATGTCTGCACAAGACAGTTTCAAAAATTATACGATGAATAACGAAATTAACCAGAGATTCAGAGCTCAATAACGTAATAAAACCAGGATCGGAAAGTGGCAGCTCCGGACGGAAGGATCGCCGGACTTCGCGGCGGTAATTCAAAAAAAAAATAAAGGGGGGATAGAGAGAGAGAGGAATAAACGAAGCGAGAAAAACAACAGCAGATAGGAAAGGCGGGAAGGGATTTACGGCCAATGAGATTAAGACACGTTGTGTAATTATATTGTCGTTGTATTATTAGGCCCCCTTTCGGTAGAACCCACGCCCCATCCTAATTTTACTATTTCCTGGCACGTGTCCTCAATCAGGCCTACAAAAGGTTGGTCTTCTTCAAAATGGGATACTACCATATCAGCCCCCCAAGGTTTGAAAATGTTCAAATCAGCCCCCCATTTCGAATTTAGGTCAGATCAGCCCCTGGTTACTGTTTGGGATTTTTTTTGGACGAAATTGCCCCTATACCCGTTAACACTTCAGACACCGATATCATCCATTTAGAAGCGATCTCGGAAAAAACTTTGAACATGAAAGTTGTAGATCTCGGCAAGAACTATAACTTTCATGTTGAAAATGTTTCAAAAAAATACTTCAAAGGTTATGTTTTTGAGGTCGGAAGCATAACGGGTCGACCCGACCCGACCCGAAATTGCTACAAATAGTTCGGACATCGAAAACACCTACCTAGAAGCATTTTTTGAAAACATGTTGAACATGAAAGTTGTAGATCTCGGCGAGATCTATAACTTTCATGTTCAACATTTTTTCAAAAAATGCTTTTAAATAGGTGATCTCGGTGTCGGCAACAAAAGGGCAGTTTTGTCCAAAAAAAAAAGGTAAACAGTAAATGGGGGGCTGATTTGGCATATTTTGGAGAGGAGGGGCTGATATGGTATAGGAATTGAAAAGGGGGGGCTGATTTGGTATTTTCCCCCTTCAAAATCTTAGCATTAATGTGACGACAAGTATTTAATCAAATATTTTAACCTTTTAATATTTCTTAGAAAGTAATTTACACCTTTTAAATAATTGTATACAAAATAATTTTTTAAATAGTTAATAAAAAATATAAATGGACGTAGATAATATAATATCAACCTTAATTATTTAAGTTCAAAATAATTATAAGAATGGCATTTATCGCTACTATTAATTTCAAAGCACTCGTTGAATAACAAAAGCTGCGAAAATAATATCACTTTGAGATTTTGTAAAAGCGAAGAGATCTACAAAAAGGCTGCACTTAGCTACCATCTATCAGATTTATCGTCTTTAACTTCAAAAATAATACGAAATAATATGCTAGCCGAGGGTCATATAGCAGCTTACAAAATTGATTTATTGAAAAATGTTTTTGATATGCAGATTTTAGAGTTCGGTTTCTTTTAGAAACTTTATTCCAATGTCTTTTCTGTTAACGTATAAATCAAATACAAGGCAACAAAATCAAATCATAGCGCACTTGGAATGATCGAAAGACGGCCCGGGCCCATTTTAACTTTAAAAACTATATATATATATATATATATATATATATATATATATAATATATATATATATATATATATATATATATATATATATATATGGGGCATGCCAAGTGTGACGAATAGATGGAACGTTTAATATCTTTTTAATATATAGCCCTACCCTACAGAATTTACTAGTTTGGCGCAGCTAGTTATTATAATATCCCATATTTCACCCTCCTGACTTTAAAGATAAATAAATTTTTTATTTAAGTAATTAGCCGTCAAGCGGTGCTATGTATAAAACTATAAAATTTAAAATTATTTAAATAATTGATATCTAAAATTATAATAATTCGAATAGTATATTATTAAGATTTATGATTTATTGTATAAGGGTTATGTGCTTAACACGTGTTAACATAGCTCAGCAGGAAGGAACACAATTTTATAATTTTTTCAAGATAATCTGTATTTTAAATATGACCCAAACAATTATCCTAAAAATGGCAAAACTCCAACCTCGAACATCCTTTCTTTGCAATAATCTCCAATAAAACTTAAATCTTACGATTACATATTGAATCCTTAATCAGAATAATTTCAATTTTACAAATAATATTCGCAACAAATCTAATAAAATTTAAAACCAATTAATACACTTATATATAATAGAACGAAGAAGAGTAACAATATTTAGGTGTTGAAACATCATCAGCACTTCACGTTCTAAAATTAGATTCTAGTCTCTCACCCTTGTCCCCCTGCCCATTATGTATGACCATCACGATCTTTTATTTGCGATCAATTTCTCCGCTGCTTTCTAAACCCATTACAAGCCGATGCATATATTAATGTCTTAGAATACTCAAAAATTTGATGTCCATTCATAAATTTAGAATATCAAAAGTCTTACTTATTTCAATTAGAATATAAGAAAAGACATGCATGAGCACAACTGATTTATTAGAATACAAAGCCTTTTCTTAGTATATGGGATTGGCTATGTTGTGTCCAGTGCTATTGTTTAAATACTAGATGCTAAAACAGGATAAGTTTTACGCATGACGTAATTTTTCACCTTCCCCGATTAATCTTTAAGAGAGATGCAATTCTCTTTGTAAAACAACAACAAAGCCTTTTCTTAGTATATGGGATTGGCTACTAAATAGATGATATCGTACGCCACAGACACGGTGCTCTATATAGAGCCATGTCTTTGCTCAAGCCTCAAGTCAAGCGAAACGAGATCATTTATTATCAGATTATCTACCTAGCTCATCTTGGATATCTTGTCCTATCTTGAACAATATCCAACATCTTACACCTCCTAACCGGCTGGTGGATCGGTCTTATCTTCACAAACCTCAGGCGATTTTCTCTAATTTAGCACCCACCAATCCCTACTAATCAATCCATTCATAGTCCGATCATTTTGCATTTCTCTAGTGAAAATTTAGGAAAATGATAATATGGTTATCAAATTGTAAAGAGATCTAATGAAATTCGAATCTTGGGTGGAAAACTAAACAGACATTGTGATATATATCCTATAACATCACCCTAAATACATTGAAAAATTCCAGCCATGTAAACGGAAAGATAAATGTGAGCATATTGAACATATTCAGCATCTTGCGCAAGCCAATCATGCCACGCACTGAATGCCTTAACTAGTCGAAGCTTACCGTTAAAAAGTTTTAGATACTGTTGATCGACATTTCGAGAAACCTATACACCCACAATAATACTTATGCATGAAGTTTCTTCCACATGGGGTTTCATCACATGTCGCGAGCGCACTTTCTGGAACTTGATCATATGCTCGACAAATATAAGATAAAGGAGTGGTGCTCCTTCTAGGTTCTTTTCTTATGGATCACACATAGACTAACTGTAAACAGAATAACAGCAGAGCTTTGTGGTTGCCAAATGTGACATAATGGAAAAGTTGGGCTTAATATTCAGGAAATATCAGATTTTGGAATAAGATAGAGAAGAGACTTCAACTGTAACCGCTTTTCGAAAAGAAAACAAGGGGTTATTTGCTCCTATAAAGTAAAGGGATTTCAAAGGTGACTAGCAACGGGATATTTGCTGATGCAATTCTAGAACATATGACCAGTTTTTTATGAAAAATGTGCTATTTAATGAGCATTCGAGAAACTAATGACGAGGCACATAAACTCTGTAGAAGTAAGTACTCTGTAGTATTTAGTGGCATACTTTTATTTTTTGACAGAATAACAAAATTAAATTTAAAAATGGTCACTCTTACTGTACCCTCATGCTAGGGCTGTATCAAAACAGGAAGTTTCTGTACAGCCTTATTGAAAAAGCATCACACTGTGCATTCACTGTGTTCTTTTTTTTTTTTTTTTTGGGGGGTGGGAAATAAAGTATTCATTGATTAGTGCATGAATTGGTACATGAGTGAGACCTCTACTGTTTATGCATTACACACGTACGTTGGTATACATGTGCAGCCAAGAAGTGGCTATGAACTTTTAAACGTTTTATTCATATCCGCCAATGCTAGATTGACATGGTATCTTCTACAGACAGGTAGGGGTGCTCGCACTTGAACTAAATATATATCGGTATAGGAGTCTGGGATGAAAGTTGGGAGATTATAAGGATTATTACTATCTTTTTTAATTATTTTTTCAGGTATAGGAGGAGTCATATCAGGGTTAGCCCTCCAAGGTCTCAGGCGGATGCACATGTTGTCCACTCTGTTTGGGTGGGTACTGGGTGGATGAAATGTATGCAACATGTAAGCAAAGTCTTCTGAAATATTTATTTATTTATTTTAAAAGCTGAAAAGGAAAGTGAGAGATCCGCTGGCAGATAGAGACAGGGTTAAAGTTCCCTCAAACCTGTTCTTGTTGATGATGTAACATTATCACCCATCATTATTGTTGTTCTGATTTTTATAAGTACTAGTAGTATTATTATTATTAGTATGATTATTTGGATGAGTTCTAATCTCATAAGCTTCCACATTACGCACGAGCGTAAAAAAAAAAATTATAATTATTTTTTAGAAATATTTTTAATATGAAAATTGTAAATTTTAATGAGATTTATAATTTTTATGTTAATTTTTTTTTAAAAAAAAATTCTAGACAGGTATTTTAGACACCCAAATTTAACAGATTTAAAACGAATTTTAAAATAATTTTAAAACAGTATTTTAGGTTAATGTTAGGTGAACGATTTGCATATTTGCTGATGTTAGGTGGTGTGTAATTCTTGATTAATTCTAGAGCTATTACATAGAACACATATATAGACCCTCGAGGCACATCATACTTGACTCCTACTAGATGTGGGGTAATTCCTCCCATATCTCTCAACAATAATGATATTTTGTTTTTATTTATAAATAAACTGATTAGAAATGCAATCATCTTATATATATATATATGCTCTCAGTGACTGTTTCTACTACATTTGTTTTTTTTTCTCTAAAATAAAGCAGTTATGCAACCACTTGTAGAATTGTTAGTGCTGTACAGTGATTAAACCACTAATACCTACTTATGTGTAGGGGAAGAGCATCAAATCTTTCAAAAAAGGGGTGGGGAATATCCAATTCTACTCTGGTGATCACTGCAGCAGAATAAAGCTAGTCTTTTTTTCCCTAAAATAAAGTTTAAAAGGAGGTTTATACTTTCACATTCATATCCTATCTCTGCTATGTTTCAGCTTGATCTTTGTTCTGTTGTATATAGATTGTGTGACTATCAAAATATATTTAGAGATGGATATAACTATAATATAAGTTAGAGGTGCATAGTAATTTTTTTTTTTTTTTAATCTTATTGTGTAAAATTTTTGGCAAGTGAGAAAAAATGACCAAGCTGATGATGAAAGGGAGGAGAAGAAACGTGGAAGTCAGGAAGCCATTGTCCTCTCGACGGAAGACTTCCAGATGACAACGCAAACAGACAGCCGCCCCATCTGCTCTGCCTCTGCTCCCGGACAAAACCAAGTATTCACAATATCAGATATTGGGCCCCATCACAAACTTTTTATTTATTTTTTCCACAATTAATATTATGATATATACAAAGAAATAAATCGCAATTAAGGAATCTTCAAAAGTGGTTTTCTTTTTTCTGTAAATTGTGGAAACGAAATATACGTGTCAGCACCTTATTTGTAAGCCAATTAACTTTTACTCTATGAAAACTACGTTCATCTGCCAAAACAAGGGAGCTCCACTCGATGCAGTGGAAAAAAAAAAGGTTATAAGGGGAGTTTCGAGATTAAAATCTCCGAAAGTTTTCTTTTCTAAGGCTATATATATATATATATATATATATATATATATTCTAAAAAGAACTGGTGAATGATATGGGGTGTATTGATCAGTATATATATTTTCTTATATAGTTGGACTTATCGCAAATAACGTTTTTGTTTGCTCTTTAAATTAGCAATTTATAAAGAGAAATATCACTTTTGTTGTGCTCGGATACATATATATATGTTTCTGTAAATTGTGGAAACGAAATATACGTGTCAGCACCTTATTTGTAAGCCAATTAACTTTTACTCTATGAAAACTACGTTCATCTGCCAAAACAAGGGAGCTCCACTCGATGCAGTGGAAAAAAAAAGGTTATAAGGGGAGTTTCGAGATTAAAATCTCCGAAAGTTTTCTTTTCTAAGGCTATATATATATATATATATATATATATATATATATTCTAAAAAGAACTGGTGAATGATATGGGGTGTATTGATCAGTATATATATTTTCTTATATAGTTGGACTTATCGCAAATAACGTTTTTGTTTGCTCTTTAAATTAGCAATTTATAAAGAGAAATATCACTTTTGTTGTGCTCGGATACATATATATATGTTTCTGTAAATTGTGGAAACGAAATATACGTGTCAGCACCTTATTTGTAAGCCAATTAACTTTTACTCTATGAAAACTACGTTCATCTGCCAAAACAAGGGAGCTCCACTCGATGCAGTGGAAAAAAAAAAGGTTATAAGGGGAGTTTCGAGATTAAAATCTCCGAAAGTTTTCTTTTCTAAGGCTATATATATATATATATATATATATGTTTCAAGCAAGGTATTTGTAGGATGATGTTAAAGTAAATATAAGATGCTAGGTTTCAATTATAATATGATTGTTAAATGTGCAGTAGGGCATATATAGATAAGATGCCTTGTCGTAACCCCGTTGCCTTAATGAGCCCTTGGTATATACACCGTTGGACCACAAAATGAGATGAGAGGCCTACGGGTCACCCAATATATATATATGAGGCCTAGGGGTCACCCAATATATATATATATATATATATATATATATATAATAGGCTAATACAAGAAGATAGCATGTGAGACACTCCGTCCCCTCTCCGATTAGCAGCCCTTCATATATGTCTTACCTTAGCTACTAAGCAAAATTGCTTTTTAATATATATATAGGGTTTAGGGCATCCCATTATTTATTTATTATTTATTTTTAAACAAAATTCTTTTTGTGGCTAGTTTGTATTGTAGCATTAGTAGGTGTCTCTTTCATTGACTGTACCAAGCTTAATATTATGAGTAATTTATTATTGTATTTCACCATGTGTAAACCCTCTAGAAAAGACACCTCGCATAATTGCACATATAATTCATTAAACTTGTAAGTCTAGCTAGTGGATTCCCTTTCTAGAAGCATTAGTCATGTGAATTAATATTTTCATTCCATCATATAAAGAAGCTAGTAAATTAATATAAATATTACGACCCACTTCTAAATCATGCACTTTTTTAACTTTTAAATATGAAAATTATCGGATACATCGTAATTTTTTTTTATTTAAAATTTTTCTATAATTTAATAGAAAAAAATATAGATATATCTTGAAGATTGGTATAATAGTAAGGGTTAATTCGTAATTCAACTCAAAAAAAAAAAAAAATCCAACAAAAGCTACAGCGTGATACTATTAATCCAAATTTTCTTTAAAAAAAAAACAAAATACCATCAATCAAAATGTGACCGCCCAACATCAGATTCCGAATCCATCACTTTCCTTCCTTCCCAACCCAACATTCCATCTTTTTTCCTTTTCTTTCTTTTTTTTTTGTGTAATTTTTTATTTAATTTTTATCATTTTATTCTTACCATTATTCCTCCTATTTTTCATCTATAAATTGGACCAACTTGCCTTCCCC
Source organism: Xerophyta viscosa (assembly GCA_002076135.1). Lineage (NCBI taxonomy): Eukaryota > Viridiplantae > Streptophyta > Magnoliopsida > Pandanales > Velloziaceae > Xerophyta > Xerophyta viscosa. The sequence goes on from MJHO01000049.1 coordinate 113,200, forward strand.
CAATTCCCTTTCCCCCTCTTCCCTTCTCCCTCTGCTAAGTTTCACAAACCCTGCTAATTAAGTTCCTCCCAAAAATAGTGCCTCATAATTCATAACATCTCCTTCGATCATCATAATTTTTAGCCTTCCTAATCCTAAGTGTTTCACATGCTGCACCAACTTCTTATATTGTTCTTCTTGATTGATGTCGCCTATCCAAAGTGATCTGCTCCATCTGATCCCCTCCGCCACCGTGTTTATGATCAGCTCCGCCTTCCTCCGCCGACGCACTCTCCTCGTTCAGTCCTTCTCCGTTGTGTTCCTCTACTGGTTCTATGTGTTCTCATAAATAGCCCCAACTCTAAACCTAGTTTCGTTATTAATAATATCAGAAATTTACGGACTCTTAAACGATACAGATATAGATCTATAGCTAGCCTAGCATATATTTAGTTTCAATGGCGTCGTCGAGTAATTCGAGCACGTGTGGGGTATCGTCGTCGGAGGAAAATCTGATCATGATGAAGGAGGCGATGGAGATTCGTAAGAGAAAACGCAAGGAATCCAACAGAGAATCTGCCCGTCGATCTCGCATCCGGAAGCAGAAGCTTCTGGATGATCTGACGGCGCAGGCTGCCGCTCTGAGATCGGAGAACCAGCGAGTGCTCGCCGCCGTCAACGCCACCACGGCGAACTACCTCGTCGCCGAAGCACAGAACTCCGTACTGAGAACGCAGATGAACGAGCTCTGCCAAAGACTTCATTCTCTCAACGAGATGATCGACTGCATGAACACCATCGCCGCCGTCACTGTCAACGCCGGAGGCGGCGAGGATTGGAGTAATTGGTTGGATCCGTGGTTTAACTTGGCTCCTCAAGTGAGCCAGCCTATCACGGCTCCTGCTGATCACATGATGCTCTACTCATGAAAAGAAAAGCAAAAAAAAATAATAAAAAAAGACAGCTGAATTAATGAAGAAAGTAATGAATTAAGCTGCTCGGGGAAGATCGAGGTCAAAAAATGACGAACGACGACGATCGACAAATCGGTGTTAGGGATGATGTTATTTATATATGTAGTTAGAGGAGACAAAAAAAAAAGAGGTTTTTGTGTGGTTGAGCTTCTTCAGGTACATGTATGGTTCTTGGAGTTGTATATATGTCTATTTGAAACCATATATACATCAAAGAACTATAATCAATATGAAAGCAAGTTATTGTAACTTTATAGCATAAATATGCATGTTTGTAACGTATTTTACTTGCTTTCTAGTATGTAATGCTTTTAGTTGCTTTGTGTTATATTATATATTAATATATACATTAATTAATACATGCTACTGCCGGTTCCCCCTTTTTATTATTTAATAGTGCTTTTTCTTAAGCACTGCATTCCCACGGAATTTAAAATCTATATTAGATGTATTAATAACCGCCGCCTTATTAGTAAATGAGACGATTATTAGGTTAGATTTCTATTCAACCATTATTAATAAATATAATCAGGATTTATTAATAACAGCCCCATTGAGTTGGACCTAACTTAATTGGTCTTTTGTGTATTTGGGTTGGGTTGGAAAATTAATTTTTAAATTTGTTAAAATTTTAGAATCTCAAAAAATCGATACCTAAAATAAGTTGATGCCACTTTTCCTCCGGACCCTTTCCCTTAAAAAAAAATAAAATAAAATAAAGAAAGAAAAAGATCACAGTATGCCACTTTCAACCCTAAATCACACTAATTAATTTGGGGTTAGGTGAGCAGGTGCTGTGTCTGCTTTCCTTTTTATTTTTCACTGTCACGTTCTTCGCCAGCGTTACAAATACAACAAATATACCTCCAAACCTAACTTCGAACTTCCCTCCATCTCTCAACACGTCTTTGATTTTTGCTCTTGATTTTTTTTTTTTTTTTTTCCTCGCTTTGTTGGAATCGATCGGTTTTAATGAACCTTCTCTTCGAATCTTCGGCCCATTTTCGCTCCTTAGTAAGATACTAGCTGCTATGTCTGTGTAGCTTCTTTCTCTCTTTTTTTTATGACAATATCCAATAAACTAAAAGAAACGATGATTAAATAGTACGTCACAAGCTGCATAACAGGAAAATTTAGTAAGGGCAAATGGTATAATATTTAAATTTGTCTTTATTTTATATATATGATTATTAAAATTATATTTCTTACAGAAAATTTATGGTATCCCTCATCTAAGACTACTTCATGAAATCTATTCGGATATGTCTTAGTAATATACAAATATTAATAATATATAAAGATATTAATTCTTATTTATATTTATATTATTTTCCTATTGTCCAGTACAGACACAATCTGATTCTAATTGTTATTTTAACCGCCGATGAAGGCATCGATTTTTCGGACCAGAGGGCTAAAGCTGAACTCTCAAACGGTGGTGATCAATTGCACTCGCACGCAAAACAGACCCAGCTAGTTGGCCACGTCGCCTTCATCCCGCACGTGCCATCGACAAGCTAAGCCACGCATCCGCCGCTTCACACGTGGCGACTCGCTTCATCTTTAAAGCATGTAACTTCCTCTTCCAACTTCTCTGACGCTCGTCTTCAACTCCTCAGACAAAACAAACCCTAGCTCTTAAAATTATATATACTAGCTAATTTAGTAGCAGCGGCAGCGATGGCGGAGTACAGGGACGAGTACGGTAACCCGGTGGTGACCGACGCCTACGGCAACCCGGCGCTCGTCACCGACGAGTACGGGAATCCCCTCCGCACCGACGAGCACGGAAACCCGTACTACGACGCCGAGGGCAATCCCATTCGCTCCTACTCAGCCACTCCCGCTGCCACCGCTGATGCCCCGCATGATCCTGCCGCCGCCCATGAAAAGCAGCTCAGTCGCTCCGGCAGCAGCTCCTCTAGCTCCGTATGTCTCAGCTCTCTTTAACGTACCCATTAGTTTTCCTTCGGTGATCCGCTCGATTTTATATCGAAGGTTTTACTTTACTGTTAAATAACATGCATGCAGTCGTCGGAGGACGATGGCCAAGGAGGGAGGAGGAAGAAGAAGAGTCTGAAGGAGAAGATAAAGGAGAAGCTGCCAGGCGTTCACAAGCACAGCAGCACCCACACTGACGAGCACAAGGCAGCCGGAGATGGCACCTCTACGGCCGCCTCGGAGGAGCACCATGAGAAGAAGAGTCTGATGGAGAAGATCAAGGATAAGCTGCCAGGAGGGCATCACAACCACTGATCTATCAAGAGCTGCTTGTGGGAGTTGGAAGTGCTTGAAAGATTGTTAATTAGCTTGGTGGTGTTGTGTATATAGTTCTATGTAATAAGTAGTAGTTTGTTGTGGATGTGGATTTTTTTGGATCAGTAATCTTTAAATTTGGGAGTTGATAATAATGTATGGCTTGAAGACCCTTCTAATACAGAAGGATATGTTCCTTTTTTGTATATTTGTACTGATAGAAAAAAAGAACTTCTTCCAAAATCGAGCAGCGACTAGACATGGAAAAAAGAAAATTTGTTCGAAAATAAAGTTTGAGAAAAGAGCGTTCGGATTACCTGAAGATTGTTGCTTCACCTTCACCCTCTCAATTCTGGAACTGCTTATTTAGATAAATTGCGCCGCATTCCTCATTTGACTACACACGAGAATCATACCAACTTGAATATTCAATATGTTACTAAATCACCAAATGAAATCAAAAAGTTTGATTTTGAAAGAGAGAAGATATAATAAATACTGTAGGCAGCAACATGTGCATTGGTATCCTACCAAATGGTGGTGTATATACACTTAGCAGTAATGCAGTACAACATCTTCTACTCGTGCTCATGCATAAGCTTGAGGAACATATCCGCGAAGAAACAACACAAACATGAAACATGCGCGTCTATCAGTAGCTCAAGGGTCTAGCATGCATGTTAATTTTTTAGATTTTTTTTTTTTTTTTTCTAGGACCTGTGTTGCTTTAGGAAGCCGAACACCTTACGAATGAAACCCTAAGCGAGGCACGTAATGTTTGCCAATGTAACATTCAACTCTATTGATAGTATATAGAAGAGTACGATCGAAGCAAACAATCAATCAATCTGATCACCTCGAGCCAAAAACCTTGATCATCATAGAACTTGGTTGAACACATTTGAAATTAAAGCACAATATTAGATATTATCAAGTAGCTTAACTGTCCGAAATATTTATAAATCAGAACAAACAGAAAGTTAGCAAACAAATAGCAATATCATTTACGCACCCGTTAAATCTTCATGAAGAATTCTCATCATTTTCAACGTATTCCCTGCTCCTTTCAATGTAATCTCCTCAGAAGTTGCATGAATCACTCTCTGAAGATACTTGTCTACCCTAACGAAACCACTCCTCCGATGTCATCTTCTCCATCTCCACCTCGTCTTCTTCTACTTCTTAATTCTTCTTCAACCTTAATTAGCCATATCACCTTTCTCCTCCGGGATTTCGACCTTACGATAAAACACTTGCGGAACTATTTCTACTCGAATTGCCCTCCCTATCCCTCTTCCCCTCCTCTTTCCCCCATATACACCTCCAGTGGCATCTTTTCTGAAATTCCCATCTTCAATTAGCTCCAATATCCCATCTTTTTTTTAAAAAAATCATCTTCCATTGGCTCCAATTTTGCAACTTGTTCTTCATCTACAGCTGAATTTGAACAGGCTCTATCACTCCCCTCCTCCCCTTCTTCCCCAAATTCACCTTCTCCGTGATTTCTATTTCCTTCAAACAAGACTCCAACTGCTCACCATTTCTCTCCCCCGTCTCCACGATTGAACCGAATTCGCAACCCTAGCAGGTCTTCTCCCTCTTCCCCGTTGATTAGTAATCTGATCGGACGGATTGGATTTCTCCTCTGCCTCCGCGGACTGCGCCCGCATCGATGCACGCGTCCGCCATCTTGGCGGCTCCGCCTCCGTCTTGGGATCAATATTGGTTTGTATGATCCTCACGGCCAACGTGGTCTGCTCATCGATCTTGATAATGTCGCCGGCGTCGAGGAGGGTAAGGACAGAAGGACCCACGGACAGGCCGTTGACCAGTGTCCCGTCGAGTGTCGAGATTGGTGAGCATCTATCTGGAGGACTCTGACGAGAACTCGATCAGGAGGCGTTTCTGGGAGATCCCAGGGTCCTTGATGGCGAATGTGTTGCCGCCCACAACGCGGCCGATCCGCACGGCGGGGCCACCGGCAGTGCAGGTAATAAGCTCGCCGGCTCGCGGGCCTTTTCCACCGCCAGCTACAGCGTCGGAGGCGACATTTCACCGTAGACGAACAAACTTTCTATGTTTGGAATACGAATCGAGCGGGCAACTCTAATAGTTGATTGGTGGCCTCTCGGGATGTGTGCATACAGATAAATGGCTGAGATCTGAAAGATTGAGATCGAATAACAAACGGTGGATGTTGCAGTGGGTTAGATGTAATCATATGATCCGTTTAGGTGTTATAATAAAAGTTATAAAATTTCGTATTTTTATATTTTTTAAATTTGTATAAATAAACTATTATATTGAACATATTATGCGCCAGGTTTGTTAGCGTGCTTATTCCTATAATATATGGTCAGTCCAATTTATTTCGTATTAAAAATATTAAAATTATTCCATCAAGAATCTTCATGGCTGTCTTCATTACAAGTATTTAAGAGGCAACAAGGTCACCTCTTTAAGGTGACAACACCTTAATAAAAAAAATATAGGAGGTCACCTGTCCAACTGGTATTATAATTATTTTTTAAAAAAATTATCCATTATTATTTATTTCAAAAAAAATATTATTGTATTTATTTTAACTCGTATAATAATATAGTTAACTAGTATAGTTTTGTAAAAATTTTTAAAAAAATATTTGAATTATAATTATTAATTAAAATAAATTTTAGAAATAAAAAAATTTGAAGTTTTGTCTCCCCACCTTAAGGATAATAAAAATAAAAATAACCCAAAAGTATTTAAAGTGGAAAACACATATTGTTAGCTTCTCAAATGTTGTGTTCAAAGCTCTTTATTTATTCCATCCTCCGACTTATCAGAAGCTTCCAAATCAGTCCTAAATCTTTCTTGGGTTTCACCCCCATATTACTGGAACTCCTCAGACCACTTCATTTTCCAACTTTTTTTAACTTTTTCTTTTTTCCTCTTTACTAATTTACTGCTTTTGTACTAATAAAAAAAAAATAAAGATTAAATAATATAAATAGGTGTATACTGATAATGAGAATCTATTATTATCATCATCAATGGCATTCAACAGTTCCGACAAGTTTCTTCTCCTCTTCGCCTTCACTTGGCTACTATGGACCGATGCGCATGGCTTGAGGATCCTCAAGAGCCATACCGGGCATATCCGAGAGTACCGTCCCGGGATAAGTAAACCGCAACGCGCACTGCTCGGAGGCGGTCGTGGTGTGGATTTGGTTGCCAATAAGAAATCCGCATCGCGGTCATCGATGTTCTCTCTCAATGGAAGTATGAGCAAAAGGAGAATTAGGAGAGGATCAAATCCTATCCACAACGAAAGCTTACTGCATTGAGATCATTTTTAGGATTTCTCACAAAATATCTCTCAAAATCAAGCTAAGTTCTATTTAACATCATGCAGTCCACTTTTCGGTAGCTATCATATTTGTCTTAATGCAGTGATTTTGGGAGAAGAAACTTTTTTTTTAAACCTTTTTAATTGTGAACGTCCATTTTGAACCAGACCGGTCGGTTTTATGTCAAGAATGTTTTGTTGTATCTATGTTGCTATAAGTTAAGAGAGTGTAGATGATAAAATTGGTCTTCTTTTCTTAGGAACTTACTGTTTATTGCGGTCGCTGAGATTATATTGCGGTTGATGTGCAAAAAATTCTTAAATACATGATGAGTTAAAAGGTTTATTTGTACTTGACAATTTTAAAAGTAGAATTTTAGCAAAAAACAATAATTTGCTAATACCCAACCTAACATATATAATAAAAAAAATTTGGGACAAATTCAATAAGTGTATAAATATTACAAAAGAAAATAGATGAATCTCATGACTTCCTCTTCGCAAATAAATCAATCATACAATTCATAATTACATATACATAGATAATCACAACAGTTCAACCACAAGTAGGTGAATTTCATTTAAGTCATTGGCCTCATTCTTAGAGATCTAGCAAGAAGTGTGAAGATGTACAAGAACTGAGTCACTGAAAGAATTATCAAAAATGCCTCCATTGTTCTCTGAAAAATTAAAAATAAATAAATCAATCAATCAATCAAAAGAGTATCATTAATCCAAATTGAATAAGAAGTAAGCCTAGAATCAGTTTTATGTATCTTGTGGCATATATACTTACAAGCTTAGCATTTCTTCCCGATAATTCGATCTCCTTGCAACCTAATCTGAAAATAATCATAATAAAATGTTAATTATCTAAATGTTATAAGCCAACTTTTCCCCAAATTTATCCCAAATCGTTTTTCTATCTCTTGGTTGCTAGCAAGAGTTATTTGCAATAACAATACACGCAACAAATAGAGTCCGGCCATTTTTGGGAGAAATTTTGGGAGTTCAACGTCGTCGGCACTTACCCCATTGCAAGAAGAGTGAGAGTCCAGGCAACGGTAGCTAAGGATGCCTTCGCTGGTTCAGCTTCGGGCGTGTCGGCTATCGGAAATGTAGAAGCGGCTCCAACCACGCTCGCTATCAGTGCAAATATAACGAAGAATCCGGTTGCCTCGTTCCCCATAGGGAAGAATATCGGCGAGTAGTGCGAAGGCATAACAAGTCCCGCATCTATTACATACACATACATATACTCAATATTAAAATGCATAGAAAACACGTACCCAGTACTTCTAGAAGTTTAAGTTGATACGAGTATACAGGTCGAAAAGCGAATACAAAAACGATATAATGCGGTGCACGAATCGTAAGACTCGTGAATTATCCCGACCGAATACATGCCTATAACGAAGGTACGGTGAATGGCATGATTAAGAGCCCATCCTGCCAGAGCTGCAACTATGATATACATGCACAGGTTTAGAAGAGCAAGGGCAGTAGCCACTGTCTTCATTCTCTAAAAATGTCCCTGGAATTTTGGAGGAAATTTTTTTGTAATATCTCAATATAAATGATGTGCACAGGGATGGTGTTGTTTATTAGAGGGGTGAGTTTATATACATGTCTACATCAATCAATGTGCGAGGGAATTGATTGATTTTTGGGGCTCCCTTTGTTCCTTTCTTGCCCTGGAATTGAAAGAGTGTGAATCTGTTTTTTGAGGCTGGAAAAGTAGGAATGAAGCCTTTTATTTAGCTCAAGGAAAGCAGCCATAACCTACAAGTTTGGAATCTCAACCATCCATCTCCTAACACCGATCCCAATAAAGTGAATAAGAAGGAACCGCACTCATCCACGCCGCATGTCGTGGTGACTTGACAAGTGTTCTGTAAGCAGTGCCGACGTGGATGAGAGTTCCTCAGACAGTTGCTAATCTAAGATTTCCACCATGGACTTCAACTGCCATAACTACCATCAACCGTACATTCAACTACCATACCTTCCATAACAACCCACCGTCTCCCTCTGAATTCCCTCAACTTCTCAGAACCTGTGCTTCCCTCCGCCTAATTCCCGCTGGCATTTCCGTTCACCAGAAAATCATAGTTCTAGGCCATGCTCTTGACCCAAAAGTATCATCCTCCTTACTCCACATGTACGCTGTCTTCGGTGATCTTCAGACCGCTCGTAGTCTGTTCGATGAAATGCCTGTGAGAGATGTGGTTCCTTGGTCAGCCATCATCGCGTGCTACGCTCGAGCTGGTTTTGTTGATAAGGCTTTTAATTTGTTCAATGAGATGGTTTTTTATGGAATTAGACCGAACGCGGTTACTTTGCTTACGATGTTGTATGGCCCGTTGAGTTCTGATGCATTGGGGAGTTGGCACGGTAGTGTGATTCGTTATGGGTTCATCAATGACCTAATGCTTACAAATTCTTTATTAAATGCGTATGCAAAGCATGGAAGAGTTGATTTGGCTCAAAGACTGTTCGACTCCATGGTTTTTCAGGATAGTGTGTCCTGGAACTTGATAATTGCAGGCTATGCCCGTATGGGAGGCTTCAAAGAAGCAATGAGTTTGTTCATGAGAATGAGATTTTGTCAAATTCTTCCAGATCATCAAATATACGGTTCGTTGGCTTCTGCTGTAACGAATTGCGGAGAAGCAACATCTAGCTATGCGAAATTTGTTCATGCTTTGATTTTAACATCGGGGTATGAGATAGATGCCCGTATTAACACTTCACTTGTGTGCATGTACTTGAGATTTAGATTAACAGAGTACGCATTCGTTCTTTTCAATCGGGCCCAAAATAGAGATGTGGTGTTATGGACTGCCATGATCTCGGGTCTTGTTCATAATGGATCACCAGATAAGGCATTAATTATTTTCAGTGAAATGTTTAGTTCTAAAGTAATACCGACAACAGAGACAATAGCAACTGTTTTAAAAGCTTGTGCGGATCAAACTTTGTCTTGTGTCGGAGCATCAGTTCATGGCTATGCCGTGAGACAAAAATTGTCATTGGATACACCTGCTGAGAACTCGTTAATTACTATGTACGCCAAGTGTGGCCAGCTGAAGCAGTGTATTATGGTGTTCAACGCCATGGAAAAGCACGATCTTGTTTCTTGGAATGCTTTATTGTCAGGTTATACTCAGAATGATTATTTATATGAAGCTTTTTTGTTGTTCCAAAGGATGAAGGAATTCCATAGACCTGATTCGATCACTGTTATTTCTCTCCTGCAGGGCTGTGCATCTGTCGGTGCACTTGACCGTGGGAGGTTGGTTCATGGTTTTATTACTAAACATGATTTAAAGCCTTCTATATCCGTTGATACGTCGCTGGTTGATATGTATGCGAAATGTGGAGAACTCGAGAGTGCTCGGCGATTATTCCATTATATGCCGATAAAGGACTTGGTTACTTGGTGTGCAGTGATCGAGGGATACGGTAATCACGGAATGGGAAAGATTGCTCTCGAAATATATGCAGATTTTTTAGATACCGATATGCAGCCGAATAATGTAATGTTCCTCTCGGTGCTTTCTGCTTGTAGTCATGCGGGGCTGGTTTCAGAAGGTATGCAAATTTTCAAATCCATGGAAGAAAAATTCTGTATAATGCCTCAACTCCCGCATTTTGCCTGCATTGTAGATTTATTATGCAGGGCTGGAAGAGTAGAGGAAGCATTTGGTTTCACCAGGAAAATGCCTATGAATCCTAATGCTGATATTTTGGGAATAATTCTTGATTCTTGTAGGAGTGAAAAACATACTAGGCTTGCAGAACACTTAGCTAAAGGGATAATGGAAATGGGATCAGATTCTGCCGGGAACTATGTTCAGTTGTTGAATAGTTATGCTGCAATGAGCAAATGGGATGATGTCGGAGGGACACGGTGGAAAATGAGGGCTCTTGGCCTGAAAAAGACACCGGGATGGAGTTCAGTAGAGCTAAATGGGAGCATTGCAACATTCTTTGCTGATCACACTTCGCACCGACAGAACGTTGAGATGCTTCTATTGTTAAAGGTCCTAGAAAAGGAGATGACAAAAATCAACTGCGAGGAAGAATGGAAAATGAGTTGGGAGAAGTTTCAAGAGGTTTAGCAATTTGTTTTTTTTTTTTTGTCGTGATAATATGTTCATTCAAATACTAAACCACATCCATATGTCAAAAGCATTAGCTAGAATCTTAGTAGTGGTAATACGTTGCAGATCCCAAACAAATATCCTGAGTCAGATAGATCTGCGTAGCTAGACCATACGTATACTCAGGATTGCTACAGCATACGGAGTAGACACAGAAGTCAACCCGAAGTTCATTTTTTGACTGCGATTGAACTTTTTCGATCCATGGTTGAAAACTGAACCATGGAGACGTCGGGGCCAAAAGCATTTATGAAACGGATATCCTTCTCAAGATAAGTACGCTAGACTGATATCAGTACGTTGAAGTTTGGAACATTTACTGGCGACGAGATGGTAAGTTCTAGAAAGAAGATATTGTAGCAAAGATATACATTTGAAATTCAGCTATTTCTTCAGATTCTGATGAGCTTCTTTTTTGTTTTCCTTCAGGGTGTTTCTTGAATTTTTTTTTTTGTTTTTTTCCCTGTTCTATTCCTTGTCGCAATCTTTATCATTCCTCTGTAAATGAAAATCTGCTGTCATTGTTTTTGCTCCTCTTACGCGGCTGAATTTATATGCATTTACAGACGAGTGTACACAATTTTAGTCTATATCGTGGTTTCTCTGCTGTTTGTTAGATATGCTTGTAAATGTCTTGTATTTTCTGTTTGGTTTATATAATATTCTAGCTTGTAAAATGATTAACGAAATACCTTAACATCTGATTACTACGATACGGCTATAAGCAGCTAGGTAATTCAACGGATAATTTAACACTAATTGCTGTTATTATTTTTGGCACACGAATCACGGGTGCATCGTCTGCTATTAAGATCATAGAATGCAAACTCCCAATTTTCTTCGACAAGCAATCAAAGTTCCATAATCACAAAGACTCACGTTTGAGCAGCACAAAGAACAATTCATGATAACCTCATAAATTTTAGGATATATTCTGGGATAAGTTTTGGGAGCTGGTATAACATTCTGTATAATAATGTCCAACCCAGAATATGCAGCCGGTAGCAGTCACGGGACAGAAGCTTTTAGAAAAATGCCAAACCACAACACTCCGAGCAGCGTAGTAATAACATATAAATTACCAAAAAATATTTCCAAGACGTGCTCTACAATTACATATTCGGGCAACCATCGCCATAGATCAAAGACATAAATTAACAAAATAAAAGCAATTTGCATACCCTCAGGAGTTACTAAAGACTAAGCTATATTGTTTGCAACAGCATGGCTCTGATTTTAGCCCTCAGATCGTCAGGAACTTGTGTGGCAGTCGAAGGTTGATCACCAGCAGCTTTCTCTGGAGGATTTGACAAATTCGACGAGCCAATGTCTCCAGAATGATGGGTGGCATTCACAGCCTCCCCAGTTTCCTTATTGTGCTTTCCTCCAGAATTATCTTTAGACCTGCTTCGACGTCGATCATATTTCTCGCGATCATCATCATCGTCGTCATCAGAATGTTGCCTTCTTCTGGAGTGCCTGTGAGACTTCCTTTTACGCCTGACACTCCTTTTATCTTCCTCAGCTTCATCATCTGAGCGACGTTCACACGTTCTATGACGATGTTGAGATTTCGAACGTCTGTGACCGTGATCATCGTGGGTCTTCCTCTTCTGGCCATCATCATCATCATCGTCATCATCAGAATGATTGTGTGATCGTTCAGATCGACGTTTCTTCTTTGAACGCTTAGAAACGTCCTCCAAATCTTCATCTTCATCTTCTAGAGAACGCGAAAGATGTTTCTTTCTGTACTGTCTTTCTTTGTGATGACGATTAGGTATGGTATCCCTATCGTAAGATATTTCTCCGTGTAACGCCTCAGCATCAGCAGGCACAGAACTACCTTCCCTTTCCTTTGCATCAGTAGGTAAAGATATTTCTCCATCTTTTGCATCACTATGCATGGAGCTTTGTTTTGGACCCCCGACACTAAAATCCTCAGATCCACTGCGCCTGCTACTTATATCAACTGATTCTTTTACATTATCACCACTACCAGTTTTTAACATAGCTACAAACATCTTAGCTCGTTTCAACCTCTCTGCCTTCTGTTTCTGCTCCTTCGTAAGACCAGCTTCCGATGAATCAGCCTCGCTAGACGCAGCTAATGCTGCTGTTTTTGCAACAGCCTTTGCAACCAAAATCTCATCTATTCTTCCAGAACCAACCGTCTTTTGCTTTCCTAGGGACCCAGAGATACCGGCCCCACTATTGGATAAACTTCCAGTGCTTGATGTGACGCCAATACCAGTAAAGTTACGAGCATTAGCAGGACTTATACCTCTTGTAGCAGCCATGACAATAGCAGCAGCTTCATCTGCACTAACCTGCCTAGCTGGCATAGAATTTTGAGACTGTGAATCCTTTTTTGACCCGCCAATTACCATCTTAAATTTCTCCTTCTTATGGCGATCACCTAACCATCCCTCAGATTGATTTGGCAAAGGATGGTCATATGGAGCAGGAACTACGTTAACCTCTTCTTGAGCTCTTTTCTTGTGTCCTGCACGAGCTTTCTCCTCTTTTTTCGAATCGAATGGAGTTTTACCTAGCTGCTTCCCCTACAAGAGCAGATGTTTAAACGTTCAGAAATGAAATAATCATATCAAAGCTACATGCACAAATTCAGGACAGATCGAAGTTGATAAGACGTCTTCTGGTGAGATCCTACGAGTATTAAAACACACTATTCTTACTAGAGTTCCAATCCTAGCATGCAGAGACACACTTTCTATGTGACGAGCCTTAACTGTCTCCAAATTATTCCAAACATCAGGAAATAAGTTGAAGTAGATTGGTTTTCCCCATTTTATGCACAGTTAATTTCAGCATCACTAACTTAAGTTCACCATCACTAACTTAAGAAGTACTTCCAGGATTATAAACTCAGATTGATGGCAGAAATATCTACATCTCTCAGCTACAAACTAACAATGATGTGAAGTCAAAGCCAAATTTCAGCCCCAGTTTCCACTTACTAGTATAATACAAAGCACCAAGCCAAGGGAATTTCAAGCGGATACTTTGGAAAAAAGCAGTTATATCTAAAACTAGAACAATATGAAGCACAAAGCAGGCGCTATTTCAAGCAGATACTTGTTTTGCTTCAACAAAGTTCCTGCAATGATACTTTTGACCGCATGTAAAACTTAATCGTTCATTTGGTGGTTATAGAAAACCAAAAAAAAGGTGACCAGAACAGATCTTTAAAAAAACAAATTAAATATCTTTGAACTTTCACAAGACAAATTTGTGCAAACCAAGCATCTAGTAAATAGCAGCACTCTTCTCCAAGACATTAGAGCTGCCAATTATGAAATAGAAGAAACACCAAGACCTACTAGAAGAGCAGGTCAAAGAGCATCATTGAGATTAGGACATACCTCACGAGCTTCCTGCAGGAGTTTCATGAAGTACGAATGATGCTGATTTGATTGAAGAAGAAAGGGAAACCTGCCAACATTCTTGTCCTGCTCAATTAAGGCAGCTTCAAAATCTTTTCCATTTTTGAGAATGAGCCCAACAATTTTATCCATTGTCTTTCTCAAGAATAATGGAGGTTCCACAAGTACTGATTTATCTTCTGCTATGCTCATTTTTGAAGTCTGTGTCTTATCTTTCCTAGTAACTGGAGGACTCTCCTCTTCCCTTTTCTTTCCAGATTTTGTATTTGTTGTTATTGAATTTAAAAATTCTCTAGCTGACAAAATTTGTTCTCTGATGGAATCGAGATCTGGGCCCTTGGCTTCTGCTTTGCTATCCACAGCTACAGCAGAAGGTTCTGCTTTGACTGCAGAGTAAACCTTTTCCATTTTAGCATCAGCATCTTTTTTCTTCCCCTTGTTAGTGCCATCTTCAGCGGCATTATCAACATCATCATCCTCTACAGAGCCATAAACAGATCCAAGAAGTGACAAAGCCCCACCTCCAGCAGCATCATTCTCCTCATTGTCTTTAATTTTATCCTCCTGGTGCCTACCAGAACACATATGAGGCTTTACAAATTGAGGATGATCAACTAAGAAGCGGAAGTATGGATGAAGGTGATGATCAGGCATCAAGAATCCAAATGTTGGATTATCTCCTTGTTTAACTCTTAAGACAATTTCAGATTGCCCACCATGTTCACTAACAAATATAGCCGTTCTTGCAATAATTTGATGTAGCTTCTCTGTTGGAGGCTGTAAAAGCAATAAGTACCTTTTAATATTGATCAAGAAGCTCCAAGTTATTCAAATGTAACCAGCTCAGAAGCTACATTTTAATAAATTAAGAGAAAATATTCTAAGTACTAGGCTTAAGCAATATACAAAGGACAAAGGACATCTATATCAGAATATTAGATCCCCAGGAGTAACTGCATGAAGTAGCACTTTTACGTTCTAGTCCCGCCTGCCCCATTCTTACGTCAAGATCAATCACAATTGTAAATGGTAACCATGAATAGCAACCTTACTGGGAACTTCATGTCTGCTCCATGCATCTGAAACTTAGACAAGTAAGCCTTAGAAGAACATTTGCACCTCATGCAACTAGTTGTGTCAGCTGTAGAATATGATAAAAAATCTACAGAGACATCATTGTACGTGATCAACAAAATAATATAAACATAGAAGAACATTTCAGCAAAATACTTACTAGGTTGCTAAGTAGGTGTTCAGGCACTGAAAAAGAAGGAACGAAACCGGAATCATTTGAATCAGCGTCAGGATTCTTGGAGTCTACAGACACCTCAGTGTAGTCATATGAGAATGGCATGGCTTTGTAAGATCCAGAACCAGCTGGAATTGCTGCAAAAAAGAAATGCAGTTTCAGTTATTATAGAATCTTGTGCATCGTCAATGGTTAATATAGCTGATGCCCAATATAGACAAGTTTAGTAATAGAAAGGCAAAAGAGAAGTGGATGTTTCTTACTTGTCTTCTGAGAGATGTTCATGAAGTAAACTAAGCACCCTTCCTGCAATCTTAAAATTCAAATGCAATACAAAACTAAACCAGATTGAAGCAACTAAAGCATACACACTATAGAATAACATGGTTTCTGCAATTAGATATCTGCACTTAAAAAAGAAGTTAAAGCATGTTTAACTTAAAAGTAGAAAATGCACACGGAGAGCATCAGTAGTTGGATATCATTTATTATTTAAGGCGTACTTCTACAATCAAGAAAAATAATGAACAGTTGAAATCGCACATATATATATATATATATATATATATATATATATATATATATATATATATATATATATATATATATATATATAATTGCTGCAGACCACATAATTGTTTCCACTGTCTTGTTTGTGGTAAAGAACAGAAACAGAAAACGATCATAAGCATTCCTCAAATATAGTAAGGTGAACCCAGTGCGCGAAGCGCTCCCGAACTCAGCTCTGAGGGGTTATATGTACACGTCCATACCCGCTAATTTGCAGAGGACATTTCCCTCCTGGCTTTGCCAGGATTCGAACCGCACCAGTGAGCTAGAAGGAGTGGGCTCCTACCAATGCGTCGCAGGGTTCAACCTACTCGCTAATTTGCAGAGGACATTTCCCTCCTGGCTTTGCCAGGATTCGAACCGCACCAATGAGCTAGAAGGAGTGGGCTCCTATCAATGCGTCCCAGGGTTCAACCAACTAGATACATACACAAAAAATATGGTGGGCTTTTAGCATTCAATTCTAAACCTAAATACACAAAACAACTTCACAACTAGATCAAGTGTGAAAATGTAATCCAATCAGTCTGCTCCTGAAAACATACCTTCTAAAATTCCCTAGTACAACATTTACTACGAGATAGGGCAATATACTTTTGCAAAAAAGTTGTGAATATTTGATGGTTGAGCAAACTCAAGAAGAACTCAACAATACATCCTGAAACAACATTCACATCTATACTTCACGTGTAGAGAAGGTGATCACTAGATAAAGCAACTCCGCCATTATGAAGTAATTCTAGCTTATTCGGTTGCATAATCAGCGATACAATTAAAGCAAGCAAATATTACGAAAATAGCGCAAACATTCATTATTCAGGGATTATATGAACAAAAATATATAAGATTAATTTAAGACACGAACTATGAAAATTAGTGAGCATAAGTTGCAACATCTTCAAATGAGGAGCAAAAAAGGATTATAAGCATAAAACTAAGCAAATATGTATTAATAGTTATGAATCTGCGAACTACTAAAAATATAGATTAGTTTATAGACGAACAGATATGAATAATGCAATCAACTGACCTGAGCTGGCATCGGCTCCCTGGTCATCATCGGAATCGGCATCAGGAGGGGGGAGATCAAGGTAGCGTTCCCTATCGAGGTCGTCGGGGTCGGCAGCGGAGCGCTGGCGGCGTGCGGCGGCAGTGGGGCGCAACGGTGGCCGGTCGAGGAGGTGGCGGACATCGTAGCGATCGATTAGGAGTGATTCGTCGACGCTCCAGGGGACAAGAGCGTCGCGCGAGTTGACGAACGCCGCTGTTGCGTCGTCGTCAAACAGCAGCGCGTGCCGCCCGACGATCTCCAGATCCATCTCGCTGGCGATCTTGAGGTCAGATATTACGGCGGCGGCGGCGGCGAGCAGCTGGATTGGGGGAAGGTGGTCAAGAGTGCTGATCTCGAGGTAACATGGGAGTTCAACTAATAATAATAATATCTGCGATTATTGAGACATCCGAAGGAAGATGAGTTAAATTCTGATCCGTTAAGGCCTAACTCGGCCTGCCCACGGTCTTCAATGACAATTAGTTAGGCCCAACCCACTAGACCAGTAATGGAGCATTCGCTGCCCTACGCGCCTACTCACAGATTCCATACACGAAATTTTGTCCAGCGTTGAGTGACATGTGTCTACGGGTCGGTCCGAGCAGTTAATAATGTTCTGTGTTCATGCACCAAAAGTATTCACCAATAATTAAAAAATATCAAACACTTCAAAATAATTCTTTGTAGTATAGTTCATATAATTTTTAGGTGATTTTTAAGTATTTTTTTGCGTATGAATAAATTTTAGGTGGATAAATCGGATGCGCTAGCATTTTAGATTAAACTATTACCTTTATCTATCCGCTAATTAACAATCCAGCGGCCCAGCTCTCTTCTTCACCTCCAAGCCAGGCAGTGTCTCACTCATTCTTCTAGTAACCTCTATATTTCTAGACTAGACCGTAAGGTTTATAATTTAAGACTCCATCTAAACCCTCCCTCGTCCGTCCCTCCGTGCCCAAAACCCTAACAACAACAACAAAATCAACGATGGCTTCCGGCGGCGGACAGGCGGCGGTCTCGTTGCTGACCAACGTCGCTCGTGCTGCCATCGTCCTCGGCGCCGGCGGCGCGTTCCTCAACGCTTCTCTCTACACCGTCGACGGCGGGCAGCGCGCGGTTCTCTTCGACCGTTTTCGGGGTGTGCTTGACACCACTGTAGGCGAGGGCACCCACTTTCTCGTCCCATGGCTTCAGAAGCCCTACATCTTTGACATCCGCACCCGCCCCCACACCTTCTCCTCCAACTCCGGCACCAAGGATCTCCAGATGGTCAACCTCACCCTCCGCCTGCTCTCCCGCCCCGAGATCGACAAGCTCCCCACCATCTTCAAATCACTCGGAACCGAGTACGACGAGAAAGTGCTCCCCTCGATCGGAAACGAGGTGCTCAAGGCCGTCGTCGCGCAGTTCAACGCCGACCAGCTACTCACGGAGCGCCCGCACGTGTCAGCGCTCGTGCGCGACGCGCTCATACGCCGAGCTAGGGATTTTAACATCGTTCTTGATGACGTGGCCATCACACACTTGAGCTACGGGGCGGAGTTCTCGCAGGCGGTGGAGAAAAAGCAGGTGGCACAGCAGGAGGCGGAGAGGTCTAAGTTTCTGGTGGCCCGCGCGGAGCAGGAGAGACGCGCTGCAGTCATCAGGGCGGAAGGTGAGTCTGAATCGGCTAAGTTGATCTCGGATGCCACGGCTGCTGCTGGGATGGGGCTGCTGGAGCTTAGGAGGATCGAGGCTGCGAGGGAGATTGCTGCAACACTTGCGAAGTCACAGAATGTCGCGTACTTGCCTGGAGGAAATAACATGCTGCTCGGACTCAATCCGACTTCTATGGGACGGTGAATGGTGGACTAATAGTCTCTTTTTAGTATGAGTAGTCGGTATAATTTTCCCTTTATGATGATGATGTTATGTGTTCTTTGTTTTGCATTCTGTTAAACTGAGAAGATAAAGATAAACAGATGTTGATTCTGTTAATCAATGGATGATGTAATTTTTAATGTTTTGAAAGACTTCTTGGGTGTTTAGCCAGTGCAAATTCGTTGCTTTTTCTCTTGCCTATAGTTTGTGAATCTTCTTTGAATGGTTTCTCAAAACAAACCTTCTTCAATAGCTCGCTGCTTATTGTGAGTTGTGTTTTTTTTCTAGATGACGAGGATTTATATAGTTTGTTTTGCTCCTCTTAGAATGAGAAAGGTTAAACAGATGTTGATTCTAAAGGTTGCTACATTGCTTCCATCTAATGTGTTGACTTTGTCTGAAGAAAAAGAATATGTTGAATTTTCTGTTATTTAGTAATTTGTGAGTGATAATGTAAATATTTTTGGTAGATTTCTGCTTAGTATGAGTAGTTGGTTTAATTTTCATTGATGTTGATTTTATAGATTTCATTTTTACTTCCTCTTGGACATGGTGGGAAAAAAAAAAGAAAGAAAAAGAAACGAAAAACCGAGTTTCATTGTATTGAGAGATGCTGTAATGCTTCATTGTTTTCTAAGATTTTTCACTTGTTTAATTGGAGAAAAAAAATTGTTGTGGAGTTATTCTCTTACGTAGTAATAGTTTTGGAGTACCAATATGAATATTCTTTGTATATGTCTCTGATTATCATATAGTTTATTTTTGCTTCCCGAAACTGGGGGGAAGAAGGAGATACACGTCGGTAGATTCTGTTAGTGGGCATTCTAAGGGATGTCAGTAGCCGGGTTACGTTACCGGAACGTTGGTCGGAGCAAAATGTTGTAAGTTTCTCTTATTTGGTAACCCTTGTATATTCTAAGGGACCCTGTTAGTGGGCATTCTAAGGGAAGTCGTAGCCGGGTTACGTAACCAGAATGTTGGTCGGAGCAAAATGGTTTAAGTTTCTCTTGTCTGGTAACCCTTGTGTAGTACTAGTCTTCTTTCAATGGACGTTGGTAGGAGAAAAACGTTCAGTTTTTCTTCCAGTGGACTTAGTATGAGTAGTTTCCGTTAATGCTTTTATGCTGTCTACTTCGGCTTGGTTTTAAACTGGAAAACATATAAGAGAAAACTGGGCTCTGTTTATGGGATGTTTTGTTGCGAGGTGTTCTTTTTGGATGTTGTTCTAGTTATTGTTTTGAACCCATTTGGTATATGTTAGACCTGGTTTTGGATTGGTAGTATTCATGACGAATTTTCTGATCTTCATAAAAAGTATAGACCGAATAGTGTTCGTAGAACCTTGTAAATAATATAATTGCTTGATCATATTATAGCTTCTCCAAGAGAATATTGTCGTGATTTTTTTTTTAAGATAATTTTGTGGACCTGCAACATACCCAGTTTGGTATGGCGTTTTCTTGCTCGGATCTAGCTACTGAGCCACATCAGTGTAGTAGCCGAAGACCTTCCGTGGACAGCATCGCTATGCACCTCCGAAGGGGCTGCAGGGATTGAACCATGCGTGGCGGATTCGGACTGTTTTCTCTTCATGTTACCGTACAGGGGGAAAAAAAAAGAGTATGTATAGAATCATGAGTTGAGCAGGTGATTTCTGTACATTTTATTTTATTCCTCTGCATTTGAATATTTGTATGCTTTAAGAACTGCTGCAGCACAGTAGGTAGTGTTCATACTTCGTACGTTGTGCGCGAAGTTTAGCTCGTTTGGGTGATGGTTCGGTTTTGTGGCTGAGTTTAATTGTGTTTTGAACTTTCAGGACATCTGCAGAAAACTTATCTGATTTTTCATACAGTTCGGTAAATGGCATTTTGCTGGTGCTATTGAATGATCATCTCTCCTGCTTTCCTTTGAATATGTTTTTGTTTTTATGATATTGAATGATCACATTTAGCATTTATTTTTAGGTAACGAAGCCAAATCTTTCTTATGTATATACATCATATTATTTCATCCGACACCATATTCTAACACGACTTTTCAATTTGTATTGGACTTGAATCTGGTAATGAAGTAAAACTTCGCACTGACGTTGTTGTTGAATCAGACATGAAGTACTGGCGTTGCCCAGAATCTGGCCCTCCAACACCAAATCATTAAAATAAATTATATAAATAATATTGTAATTTTTGTTAGTTGAACTAAATTCATTAAAATTTATATTTATATATTTTTAAGAAAAATATTCAACTATAAAATTATTTACAAAAATAAAATATATAGATTTATAGTTCAAAATAGTTTTAAATGAAATAAGATAATAAGTCAACTAAATAGATAAAAATATTATATATAAATAAATTAATATTTATAATATAACTTTTATAATTATTTTGAGATACTTTATAATTTTTTAAACTAATTAAAATATAATATTATATGTTTTATTTTCCTTAACAATTTTATAGTTCAAAAGCTTTTATAAAAAATATCTCTAGGTATGAGATTTAATAAGTTTGGTGCAACTAACTAAGTGTAGGTCTAACGCATTTGTAAGATTTGCCCAAAAATATTATCTCACAAAAAAAAAAAGTTGGAGTACTAATATAAAAGAATTATCATACTTTTAAAACTCATATGAACCAGGCATTGCTTTATTAACTTCCTTTTTTTAAAAATTATCTTAGTCGAAAACTAAAAAATATTTTAGAGGATTAGTTTAGTATCGCAGACGACTAGTACAGAGTTACATGTACGTATATCATAATATTAGAATTGAGGTATTCAGGTCAAATTATCATAGTATTTTCGCAAATTAAAAAGTGTTCTCGGCGAGCTAAAAAAAATGTTCTAAATAAGTTAAAAAAGTGTTCTTTTTGCTTACTTAATATTTTTTTTTTTTTTTTTTTTTTTGGGGGGGGGGGGGTTAAACAAAACCCCAAAAGGTTTCTATGTAATAGACTGGGTTGAACCGATAGCAATCCATCCACTCATCTGTATGATCGTTTCATACAATTTTTAATTCTATTAAGAAACCAACGTTTACGAGCGCGAGTCTTTCTAACATAATGCGTTCAAGCACATGCAATAACTATACAAAGGTTTACAACACTTATGCTGGTATCATATATATGTCAAAAAATAAAAAGCTTTGCTACGCCAGAGTAGTTGGATATTGGAAGGCATTATTCAACTGTAATAACTGCCATTCAAACATATCGCATTACATGGTTTACAATATTTTGTATGCATAATTTAGATATAAATAAAGATATATATATATATATATATATATGTATAGATGTGTGTGTAAAAGACTTGTTGTATTGTATGTATACTTTTGTACATCTATGTGTACATGTGCCTACGTAGATTTAAAGGAATACGACAAAGCGTCCCCGTCAATTTAAGCGTAACTGCACATTCCGTATCGGCATAAGCTCCTCTTCTTGCACCGGTTACCGCAGCTGCCGCAGTTCTCTATCGTAACTCACATTCACACAGGTGCCGGCGCAACACATCTCGCCGTATCGACAACGCCGCCCGCACCTGCCGCAGTTCTTTCGTCCTTGTCAACGTTCACACACTGCCTACCGCAACAGTCACGACCTGGGCTTCCTTTCGATCGGCATATCCGTGGGTACACGTCGCACGTCATGGAGGCCCTCATAGGGCTCCGTTGCACGAGCATGCGTCCTCCGGTGCCTTGGAAAGACGGGGAAGTGGCCCCTAGCTCCCCGGCTTTTGCATGGATACTAGTAGAGATAAACGAAACGAATAATAAGAATAATAATGCTAAGATGTGAAATAGTTTGGAGGCCATTTGCATTATATAGTAGTATCTTTGATATGAAATTGTATACAGTTCAGACGAGGGTATTTATAGATGCTGAATAAGGGGGTATAAATGTCATTTGCATCCAAGATGAGGTAAGATTCTCTGCAGGAGGGGAAAGAATTGAGTTAGTTCAAGTAATCAGGAGTAAACGGGGAATTGTTAGGTATAATACAATTAACTCCATTTTGCATGGTCGTATAAGCTAACATTTGTAGTACAATTATTATGGTTTAAGCATGCGAATTATCTGCGTTAAATGTTTCAAGATAATCTCAAAAAAAAGAGAGAATATTTGTGGGGATTTTTTTTTTAAACAATAAAATGATGGGATTATACATTCCAAAGAGAAAACACACATCAAAATCCTCTCGTTCTGGAAAAAAAAAAAGACAAACTTTTTTTTTTATGTTACAATAAAAAAGATAAAATAAACTAAATGCGTAAGTAGAAATATTCATTTCGTTTGATTTTGTGACAAGGATGGAATGCAAATTTTTTCAAAGTCCAAGAAATTGAAAGAAAATTTTGAACACATGTATTTGTATAGGAGAAGAAACTGTGACTTTCATTGATCTAATTAAGTGCAGTTGGAACCTACTTCTTGTTGACATTTATCATCTTCATCCCAGATCAACTCTCTCGATTCAACATTTTATCAACTTTGTATCTTGATTTTATCTGCAAATATTTACATATTTTTAAGGAACTTAGATTTTGTTTTTTTTCTTTTTCATCTTTTCGTCGTCTACAATTAGAGTTTGTAGTATGCGGTGCTTTTCTTTATTATGAAATAAAGGTCCATAACAAGTATGTAATAACGTCGAATATAAATGAAATAATATGGGATTAATAAACAACTCCAACTTCTTTTTCTTTTCCTTTTTTTTTTTTTTGAGATAACAACTTATTTTGTTTTCTCAGAGGTAACAAAATGTAAATTCAAATTTCGACACCTCCAATATTTTATTTTTATTTCGCTGAATAATTGTAATTGGAGAGTATGAAGTCGCTGTGACATCGTTGGGCATTTGGCATCATTAGGCTATGGATAACTGCCTTTAGCTTTTATTCGGCCCCTTTGTACATTTTTGCAGAACCGGGCCCTTTCTTCCCAAATGAAATATGACTAAATGAGTGTTCATCTTGGAAGTACATATCAAAACTTACATAATATTATATTTATATGTTATTTATTAGAATCAATTATAGTAACATATTATTTTTATTCATATTAACTTAAGATACCGACTATTAGAAGTTGAAAATATTGCGCTTTGATTTATTTCTAGGAGATATGACATTCGGTACATGTAAGGTTAATAAAATGCGAGACATAATTTATGTGCGTATACATACACATGCAATATTAAATATACTAAAAAACAAAACAGAGGTCGTAGAACTATCGGTAATCAAATACAAGTACTGATCCGGTAGAGTCGTCCGCGTCTTAATAATGCAGTGTCGGCGAATGTAATGGATCAAATTTCGTCAAATATTGGCTGCATAATTGGAGAATATGAAAATTGAACTCACTCTGAAATCGTTGGGCAGTTTGCGTTACCGGGCTAAGGATAACTGCTGCGATGATTCGGCTTCGTGCATATTGATTGCACGACCGAGCCCATTTGAAAACCTCAGAATACATAAAGCTAGCTTCCAGATCATACACTTGAAAGGACATAGTTGAGATATATTTGGATAATATTTAGCATACATGTATATTAGTATATATTAATTTATTTTATTGATAACAATAAACATTTTTACGCTATCATAATATTAAATTAAAAGTGCAATTGTAGCTAATTATTGTTATTTTTATACTACATCTAATGTGGATAACAGAAATTAAGTTTTGCACAACTAAAATATTCTCGCGAAGTTTTATTAACAAAAAAAAAAAAAAAAATCTCCCAACGTTTTAGTTGCGAATCAACCAAGTCACTTTTGATCAGCACAAAGTTCAGTACAGACAGTCATCATAGAGACAAGTTGGGGAAACGTTTGTGATATGTTTAGAGAGCTATAGGATTTTGAGCGAATTTATGCATGTTGTCCGGGAGATGTATATCGAGCTCATCTAAGCCAGGATGGTCGCGGAGACTCAAGCAGTGCTCGTTGGCCAAATGGAGGAGACAGATGAAGAAGAGATGTGGAGAGAGATCCTTTGCAGGAGCAGCTGAGCAATCTTTTGGAAATTGGTGCAACATTTGCTTGAATGATACCACTGTACCAGGATCCTGCCATTATCACAAAACACAAGAACAATCATTGCTAAGCATGAACAGACCGCTGACTCTCATGGTTAAATCCGAGTGCAATTCCTCCTGACCCTTACGGCAGTGCCGTAGCTTCTCAAAAAAAAAAAAAAAAAAAAAAAAAAATCATTGCTAAGCATTGAAAAGAAAGTTGATTCATGAAGATGATGATCCCTTGGACAGATAAGAAACTTCCAAAGTAGAATCGTTCATAATGACATTTAGTTTTGAAATTTAATTTGGCTTTTAATTTGTTATTTTTAAGCTTTGCATTTGTAGCTCAAAATCCATGAATGCTATAAATACCGCATTTACTAAATTTACTAACTACCCTGAGATCTAGACAATGAGATCAAAACTTGTGTATAAAATGCTGCAAGAATAGCAAAGAAGGATAATATCGTGAAGATCTCATAATGATAAATATGTTATGACAAATCAAGCCGGGTTGTAAGATAAGATATAATGAAACAAATTAATTTACCTACTTCATGCACTAAATGGGCGTATCAAATTGTTATAGTTCCTTAACAGTAGCTCCATCAGATAGAATTTAACAGAAGAGAAAGAAGCATTTGGACCCAGTTTTTAACAATTTGCCTACAGTTTGCTTGCAAACGGCTGATATACCGAAAAGTAGAAAAAGTAAAGCAGCTAACCTTTTCAGACACCTGGATGGATCTTTGTATCTGACCCCATAGCACTTCTTTTAGCGCATGAACATCAACTTGTTTTGACACCTTATCATATTGGATGTCGATTTTTGCTACCTGAAAATTTTGGATTGCTTTAGAAGCTGAACCAATTTTGGTTCCACCTGAAAACTTAGGTGGAATCCATTTTCCCTTTCAAAGAGTCGACAGGTCAGCAAATGGTCAAGCTACCCGTCAGAGCATCCACATGTTTTATGTTCAAGCTTGTAATTGTTTAGCTTCTCCTGTGTTTTCCGTAGCAATGAAGGATCACTTATAGACAATTTTTGTTAAGACTAGGATCTAGTTTACAAGGGAGGACCACTATTATCTTGTCTTTTTATTTAATCCTTTTTACTCGGTCAACTAATATGCTTGAACGAGCATTGCTATTGAGAAGTATTCGTCCCACTAAAACATTTAGTCTCTAGACTCTCTACTACCTCTCTTCATCCTCCCTCACAAGGGGGCCCTAGGTTGTTCCTTCAACCATGGCCCAGCTTCACAATACAATAGCTATATCTAACTTCATAGTAGCTATTTTCGGCATTTCACTACTCTCTTGAAAGCTCTTGTAGATTTTAGAACATTGCATACTAATATGGAAATGAAAATACATCTTTTTACTAAGTAAAGAAATAAGTGCATGGACACCTGACGAGGCTGATTGACAAGAGTTCCGGAATCTTCTGCATCATTGAACGTGTTGTCATCATCGAAGTGCTCATTACAAACACTTTCATTATCCCAGGATGTACATGGCGCAGAACTATCAAGTTGTTCCTTAGAATCGTCTGAAAAAAAAAGCATCATTTGGTTACATAAGAACTAAAAACACAGA
The DNA here is from genome assembly GCA_002076135.1 of Xerophyta viscosa. Taxonomy (NCBI): domain Eukaryota; kingdom Viridiplantae; phylum Streptophyta; class Magnoliopsida; order Pandanales; family Velloziaceae; genus Xerophyta; species Xerophyta viscosa. The sequence continues at coordinate 139,675 of MJHO01000049.1, forward strand.
CATACTTTAGTGGGAAAATAAACAGAAATAGATGGAAACCACAGTACTGCCTAACAGCCTGCTTCAAGTTGAGTTTGAAAGATGGTGTGGAAGGGAAAAGGTACAGAAACTCTGCAATGCCTGGTTTGAGCTACAATTTTATGATAAAAGAGCTATAAAAGCGCAGCTTAAGGTAGTTGAATAGAAATTAGAGATGAAAGCAGAATGTTTCCTATAAGAAACACGCATCCTGTATCACATGCAGACCTATCTCAATACATTGGAAAAGCAGGAGGTCGCTAGGCTTTAGATAAGTTCAAATACTGATTGTAGCTATCAGGTTTAAAAGTTTACTTCAAAAGATTTAACACAGAAATGGGAAAAAGAAAACAGAAACGGGCAAGCTAAGTTCTTAGTTAACATTTTGCCAGCCTCATTTATATGTAAGTAAGAAGAAAATGAAGAATGTTCCTAACTTGTGGGGTGGGGCCGTTAGAATTTAAAGCTATCACTCACTTAGCTTTGGAAGAGTCCTTTATCCCACATGGTCAACTATCCAAAACAGTCCTAAGTTTGAACAGCCTCCCTAGTTGGGTTTTTTTTTTTGTTGGGGGAGGAGGGGCGAGATACCGTTATCTAAACCATATCTCCATATCTCTACTATTACCTTAAGCTTTTAGAACATTTAGTTACTCCACAAGGGCCGGTAGCCATATTTGGAACAAAAGGTTCAGGGGGCCACAGGGGCACAGATACCATAATATGCTCAGGAACTTGAAAACATCAAATGACTGAGGTGACTATGTTTGGTTAAGATGTTTATCCCAGCTTTTGGGTTCTAGAAAGTCAAACTTTGTAGAAAGGACAGTAACAACACTTACCAAGATCTTTTTGATTTTTTCCCAAGACACTGCAAAATAGACATCCAGTTATGAGGTGACGTCCACAAAGAAGCATGCTTAAATCAACAAAAAACACCAGAACAAATAAGAAGGAAAGGATTAAATCATGTTAATCCATTTACCAAAACATTTGGAAGAATAAACAACTTGACAAGACTTTCCGGCTTGTAATGACAGTCTTCTGGAAGTCTTATATTGCAAGGAGCTCTATTTAAGGGTAGAAGCAAAGATTTTGGATTTCTTGGAGGTGCAAATATATCAGGCTTCTCTTTATCCAGCGAGTTTGTGAATTCAATATCTGCAGGGCCCTGCTTTTTATTCTTCACCTTTTTAGGTTTTACTTCTGATTGTGCAGTTGAAGCTGGAATATTTTCTAAGCCTGCACCCATACATACATACCAGAACATTATTTATTTATGGAGAATCTATATGGAGATGCTGCTCAGGCATTATCACACTCGAAGCTGCGATGTGAACTACCAACCTTTTTGGTTGGGTCCTAGTTGCCTTTACGACATAAGCAATAGGTGGTGAGCAACATCATCAGCAAAAGAAAAAGAGAGCAACTATGAAGAGCCAAAGGTCATCATCTTTCATACCCTTAACTCTGCGATACTTCCAATGTTCAGGTCCTGCCCAAGCATTTGACTTGGATGTCAACCCCAAACCTAGAGACAGCAAACCAGCTATCTGCTCGATCTTTCCCTCTGTCGTTGATTCATTGAAAGAATATTCTTCATCATCCTGAATGTCAACCTATATTCAGAATGATGCAGTACTAGATGCAGTAGTTTAAATGACGAGAATGCATGACATACATCTTCATACACTGCAAAATGGTCAACACTAGCAGTGCTATCATTCACAGGACTTGGATGGCTATCCTTCGCCGGACTTGGATGACTAGCTTCGAAATTCCAAGGTCCACCATCAACATCAAAGGATTCACCATCCATCTCAATAGTGCTCTCTTCCAAGACTTCTTCGACAGCTGGATCATGGGCACATTGTGGCCTGCGGTTATCTTCATCAAATTGCTTTATAATTTCCCTGAGAGTTGGTGAAATTTCAGTTTTTGCGGAAATTGAAGCCATCATCTGCTCAACTGATTCTGCCAAAGGAAGCAAAAGATTTAATTTGGACAGGAATAGGACAAGACATAACTAAGTCTAAGTAGTGAAAGTACCTTTAGCAAAAGAAAGGTCAATCAGATCAGGTTGATCACTCTGTCGTTCACATAAAATACAGTTCTCTGGAGTCTCAAAAGAATCAAAAACTACACGGCAGTAACCATAAACTCCAAGATTGTTCAGCAGGAGCCCTTTGGCTCCCCCTTCATCAAACTGCGCAGATGTTTGATGATATAGAGGATCAACAGTAAAAGCCGCTGCAAACAGATGCTTGGTCAACAAAGCAGACCTGATATTCAATGAAATCTAATATATGAAAAAGGAAGGTAGAGATAATACCATCAAATTTCTTTACATTTAAAGCGTCGAAGGAGGATTCCAATGTAGAGGATGGTGACATCTGCATGCAGAGTGCTATAAGCTACAAGGCATAAACATTTTCTTTCAAAGAAATGATAAACCATTTCATTTAATTTACTGACCTTCTTTTCCACCTCTTTCTTAGACAAATGCTCTGCTTGTTCAGTGCTGTTACTGTCAACCTCAGCCACATTCTCTAAAGTTAAAAGAAAAAACTAAGATTAGCAGGGTACTGAGGTTTCCTTACACAGAATTAAGGATCATTTGAAAGAAAGAAACATAGCAAACTTGAATATATATATGAATTATAAATGAGACAGGGAAAGCACTGCAGAACTAAACCTACTGCACCAAGATCAAGCTTCAGGAGGAGGTTCACTTGACAGTACCAGAACACTAGATGCTTAAATGGGCATCTGACTTCAGTGCCAATAGTAACAGCATAATAACAACTAACGGGAGCAGGAAAAACTCTGACCTTTATCTTCTTCTCGCCCAACTCTATTTATCCCCCCAAGAACTTTATAGGCCTCGGAATGCACTGAGTCAACTCTTAGTGAATAGATCTTCACACCAGCCTCCAAAGTGCAGCTTGCCTTCATTAGAAAAGGAACAAAGATTAAGCATGCTGGTGACACCACAGTTGCGCATTAAGCAAATTAACTCATTAGCCACAAGGACAAGAACTAGAGAGCAAGCCTTTTGAAAGTTGGTCTCTATGTCTTCTTCAACTTGGACAATCTCTTTGATGTGATCTATTAGGCTAAGATCCCAAGTGTTCTTCTGGTTAATTTTCTGCAGTGGAGAACCAAAACCAAGTTAAAATCCACAAAATACCCCAAGAATTATTACCAAAAACAAACAAATAAACACGGCTGTGCAAGAAACAAAGCATAAACTAAGAGAATTTGGTAATATTAAGCGATTGATGTCTTTGTAATATCTTCACTAGCACTTGGCTTTTTCTCCTTAGACTTTTCATGTTGAACTTTATTTAGAAAGACCTAGGAATCATTCCATTCCACCAGGATTTGATTCCGGTCATTTGCTTATATTTATTTCACAATTTCTATATGGAGCAAAATTCATAAGCAACACATTACGTGGGTTGGCAAACTAAGACCCAATAAGCATTCGTCACACAAAACATAACATTAGCTAAAAATAGAGTGCTCATGTTATCGCTGAAATAAAATAGGCTAACTACAGTAACCTCCCTGGTACTTTTTAGTCTTTGCACTTACCTCCCGCAATACCCTACTTCATAGACTCTAAACCACAATGCTAAAACAAAACCTAACTAAACAGACAGCCATAGCGACTCTTTGGAAATTCAACAAAACCCTAAAGCCAAAATAAGCATCACAATGAGCAAATAGAACCTAAATAGCAAAGATTATTGAAACAAAACATAAAACTAAATTACACATTCATCTACATTGAAGCTCAATGACATAATAACTTAATTTTTCAACCAAATCTCAAACTAGCTGATACAGGAGTGTAATTTTGGCTCTATATGTTGCAAATAAAAATTAAGAAGATATGAAAACTAAACTAAGAATTTAACAAGTAATAGTTAGTTTAATAATACAATTGAGTGGTTACATTCTCGCTAGCGAGGCGAATACAATTCTGGAATAGCTCCATGATCTGGTCACGGCCGAGGAGGTCTTCACCTGAGTTTCCGGCTTGGGGGAGAGCAGCTGCCGTGGCGGTGGACATGCGGCGGGCCGCGGCCGCGCGAGCGGCGGCGCGAGCCTGCGCGCGCTCGAGCTGGTCGTCGTTAGATCCCAGCGTAAACGTCGGAGACTGCAGCCGGCGCGACACCCCTGCCGTCGGCGACCGAAATGGCGGCGCCGGCGATGCCACGTCGTCTCCGTTCACGGCCGCGACCATTTTTAGTAGGTTTTCTTTTTTTTTTTGGGTCTTTCTTCCCTCGCTTTTTACTTGATTTGAAATTCGAAGGTTTTGGAAATTCATAGTGATCCGTGAAAACTGTTATAACTGGGCTACTCATCCTCTAAGGCCCACTTAGTCCTAACCCTATGCTGCATCAAGATAATGCTCCAAGGCCCACGGAGTCCTATAATCCTCTGTTTTATCAAGCCGTGATAAATGAAATAGTTTGTCATAAAATATGTAATTAAATATAATTTCGAACAAAATACTTTAAAATATAAATTCATTGTATGTATACTTTTATAAATTTAAATTTCTAAACGATATATGTTAATAGACATAAAGAAAAAACCTTTTTTAAAAATTTGATATATTATTTGAACTACGTATACCTCAAAGTATTTTTTAAAACTTTGAACTACTTTTTCTCAAAAAGAAAAACTACAAAATAATATAAATGAATTCCAATCCATACGTTTTGGACATAAATCAAACACTATCGATTGACATAACTTATATTTCTAGTAGTAATTTTCTCAACAAAACATTAAATTTTATTAAAGTAAATGGAAACTATCACTAGTAATTACTGCCAAAAAAAAAAAAACAAAGCTGCAAAAATATGTAAAAATTTTGTACTTCAACTATGATATAAGTTAATTTAGAATCCAATAAATAAGGCGATGTTTTGTTAAGAAAATAAGTAGCGTAAGTTATTTTAATTGATAATTTTTTGTTTGTGTTATAACCACGATAGAAATTATTTTTTTTATGTCAGAAATTTAATTTCGATAGTTATAATTTTTTTATTTTTTTATTTGGCTGACCTGGTCAGGTCAGCATTGCTTTGTATATATACTCTTTTTTATGTTTTTGTTTATCTAGTAGTTTTATAAAAACAAGCGAAGCGGTAGGCGTGGAGTCGCTGCATTGCGGGGTCTCTCCGACGAGAGGAGCGATGAACGAGGTGCTCACCGCTGCCGACGTTTCCGCCTCCACCACTACCACCGCTGCGGCGGCGGCGGAGAATTCCACGGCAGTGAGCACACCGCTGCTGTCGGCGCTGCTGGCCTTCTCCCTCGCCCAATTCCTCAAGATCTTCACCAACTGGTTCGTCCCCAGATTCAGTTCATTGCCTCGTGATTTGCTACTACAGCGATTGATTTCTCAATGATCATTTTTATCTGACTTTTTTCTGGTTGGGATAACGAGGCGAAACCCCATCACCAATCCTACCCTCGATCCCATAGGACACGAACGTCACGTAAAGGTTTCTTATGATCCTTAAATATGATAAAATTTTAGTAATACGCTTCTATAGCAAAAGAAATTAAACTTATGCTGTTATTTGATCCTCCAGTTAGTATTATTCTTGAATGCTTCTAATTTCATTGCCATTTAATTTTTTTTTTTTTGCAATATTGACATTGCATCAGAAGAGCACCATATGTTGTTTTTTAAGGTAAATTAACTGGAAGTTGTGGTTTTGTTACTTTATCCGAAATATGTATCATCTTAATCTTAGTTATTATAAATATCTTCATCCTTAACTTACATGAAATGTATGTTAGCTTAAGTTACCTATGTTGCAGGTAGCTTTACCTCAAATGTAAAATTTTTCATCTTAGTGGGACAAAGGCTTGATTGTTATTATTGTTGTACTATTTTCATCCTATATAAGTTGTATCCCCAAAAAGAACCGCGTAGGAACCTAAAGATGATTTTATTTTCATGAATTTGTGAAGACGGATCAAAGTAGAGCCTATGGCAGACAAGGATCCAGATAATCGAACCCACAGTGTGATAAAGGCTTGGTGGTTGTTTTTGTAATATCTGTCATCCGAGATAATGTGTCCTTGTTCTAAATCTACCTGAAATATATATTAGGCTAATTTACGTAACACTGTGTTTTCCCTGACAAAGTATATTACATTCATCCAAGATATGCAGGTTCAAGGAGAAGAGATGGGATTCCAAGAGGTTGCTTGGCTCAGGTGGAATGCCTTCTTCACATTCAGCAACTGTTGCTGCTCTAGCAGCGGCTATTGGTTTTCAAGAAGGAATCGGGGGTTCTTCATTTGCACTAGCTGTCGTTTTTGCATCTATTGTATGTACTAATATAGTGGTTTTCATATTTTTCGAATTATAACGTACAAGTATTTTAATTTTTATTTAGAACTTGCTCTGATAATGCTGGATGTCATGTTAGATTGTTTTCAGTGGTTTATGCATATTATGTTAGTGTGACCTTGTTGGACATGACTTATCAATAGTCTGGCTATCTTAGGAAGAGTGTTACTGAGTGGTGATGTATTTATTAGCCTTTTTGCTTGCTGATGTTTCGCTGCCTCTAAATTATGCAAATTATGTGACAAATAGAATGTGAAGTTTGACAAGAGTCCTTTAATTAAAGTTGAGCAGGTCTCTTCTGGTGAAGGAAACTGTAGATTGAGAAATAGAGACTTGAGTTTCAGCATAGTTTGTGCGGACATGTTGAATGATATTAAGTGTGGCTTTCACTACATTTGTGCTTGACTAGCTGCTGGCGTAGGAAGTTTCTTTAATACTTCACCTCATGTAGCTTACTCGTTCACTTGTTCCAGAGTTTGGTGTTGCCTTGTGGGACATAAGTACACATATAGAGTGTAATAATGCTGCTAGGCCCCCAGTCCGAGATTTCTTGTCGATTGTCAAATAAGATGGATAGGGTGCACTATCTTGCACGTCAATTTTTTTCTATTGTGAATCCAGCTTGTCATGTACTTGCTTATGTTTGTTTAGGACAAGTTCAACGTGTGAGGTTCCGCTAGCAATAAATAATAAGCCAGATAATAATAAAAGTATCTTTGGATATTCGTTATAAATAGTTTTGACGCACAGAAGCTTTTTAAATACGTTGTTCTGATCATACTATCTAAGATAGTACCTTGTCCCATAGCGAAGACTGAGTCACTGGGCTGTTTGAGTTTGCCTCCACTGGCATGTCTATAGACTCTATACTATCGCTGAGCTTAATGGAGGATCAAACACAATCATTTGAATGACATGCTAGATGTCAACTATCCAAATCTCATAAATGTTCGAAAGTTCATGTCGGTATTTCATGTCTCAGATAAGGTGTATTTATCAGGTATCAAGTCGCTGGAAGGAAACATATAAAGTTTGGTGATTCCCTAAATGTCCACAAGTTGCAACACTGATGCAAAATGTCGATTGTCATACTGACCATTGACCTTTCCTGGCAGGTTTTGACAACATAATTGGAACATGATCAATGACATTGTGATCGACGGGCATGGATTAGATACATCTTGTAAATATTGACAGTTATAACATGCTTAAAGTTTACAGTATTAAGTCTGATGTAAAACAAGATGTGTAAAAGTAGTACAACTGTGCTATAGATATCTTTTGGAGCCTTTTTTTAGGAATTTACTGTTGTAGTATACGGGAGACTACAATATAGTATGGCTTAGGAAGCTTGTAATGCAATCTGCTGTTTGTAGCATGATTCTCGTGCTTATTTATTATATGTTCATTTTATTACCTTAAGTTGCGTATTCGCTAAGCTGTTATTTTTGTTCTGTACTTATTTGTAGTTTCTGTTGTACAACTCTCATGCATGATAATTTGGTGCAGGTTATGTATGATGCATCTAATATAAGGTTACATGCAGGACGACAAGCTGAGGTAGGTCTTGTTGTTAAACTACTGCTAACTGCTAGATTTTTCGAAAATGTGCCATCAAATATTGGAGACCTTTTAGTCATTTTTGCATATTATTCTCGTAGTAAACTAAATCAGATTTGGAATTTGCACATTTCTGGTACTGTGCAGCCAATTTCTACTACCATTTTATTATACATTTTTTTCTGTTCAAATTTGGCATCAATAATCTCATTATGCTCTTAGTGCAATTATACTGAAGCATATGAATTAAAGATTATGTTGCTGAAGTAGATTATTTGTTGTTTTTATTAAATCATCAGCAGCGACTTCATAAGGCAGACAGAAGCAGCATGGAAAATACCATATATATATATATATATATATATATAATATATATATATATATATATATATATATATATATATATATATATATATATTCGAGCATATAATATGCTGTTTGGATTCACTGGCTGCATTTGCTAATTGCTATCATAATCTAAGGCAGATTGTTCAAAATAAAATGAGATAGTAATTTAACTTAAAGGAGGTCTAACAAGAATGAAGGTTTAATATGGCTTGGTAGAAGTAAATTGCATTATCTGCTTACATAGTTTCATCTTTTGACGTCCTAATCAACCTTAATACCGTTGGAGTACAATCACATATGCAGCTTAAGAGAGTATTGTAGAAGATGTGAACACTAATTCAGAAGCACGTGGACATGAGTTTTTATGTCGGGTGATTCATAACAGTCCAAAATTGAATATGCTAGGCGTTACAAGATCTGCTAGTGTATATTGACAACTCTAAAATTAATATTTTTCACTTTCCTAGTGCCCATGAAGATCAATAGGATCAGATCAGAAGTTGTAATTAATTAAATAGCTTTATCTTTTCGTTTCTTTTCATATTGTATCTTTCTGACAAAAGCTTTACAGGTAAGTATGTCTATGAGATATGTCTTCTTTGACTACAAAATAAGATCCTTAATTCCCTTAAAGATTCTTAAAAGTTATAAGCTGCAATAATTTACTTGGAACTTTGAATGTTTCAGTTGCTAAACCAAATAGTATGTGAGCTGCCACCGGAACATCCTTTGGCTAATAATAGGCCCTTACTGGAGCTTCTTGGTCACACTCCACTACAGGTAATCCACTTTTTTTTTTAAATTTATGAGAGGCATTTGAGGGTTGATTTTACATGTTGCATGTTAATAACCAAATACCATTATTGAACACGGAAGCGCCTTTGTCATAGACTTGTTGTAATTGAATGTTGCAATAACTCTTCTTGTTCGTTGCCAGAACAATCCGAAACTGATGCCGAGATTTATCTTTTGCCTGTTTTGCTCTCCTTTTAATATAACAAACTCATGTATTATTCAATCTCTTCCCTTATTTCAACAAATTTAAAATTTTAGCGTTAAGGATTTGTTATCTTTAGCGGTTGCTTTGTCATTCTTGCTAATATGTGTGAAGTTTTTGTATTAGTGCTTTGGTTGATTAGGTTAGAAACCAATAATTGAATTGTTGCTTAGAATTTTGATTAGAATTGTTGATTTTGCTGTAACTTATGTAGGCAGGTATTCGTGTTATGTTATGACAAGAAATTTTGAATTCAACGTGAACTTAATGGCTCCTAATGTTGATCAGTCTTAATAAATCGACAAACCCAATGTCTGCTTTGCCATGGGAGGGGGGGAGAGAGTGTGTGCGGATGTTATTTTTGGAGGAGGCTAATGCATATGTTGGGAATTTGAGCAAATCGATTTTTTATGCAAAAGTAGTAGGGATTGGATTGCCACCATCACTATTAATTAGGATCTCTACCTGAGTATATAACAAACAAAATGTCGTAATCTCGTCGTCGTATATAAAGCTCCCAGTAATCCTGCCAGTATGACTGGCTTTAATTGCATCCTTCTGTTACAAACCACTCAGTCTGATCATTAGTATCCTTTTACCGAAGATTTTCCTGTTCTTATAACCATTTATTTTCCTTTTCCAAGTATTCTGTAATATTGCTCCTTGTATTATATATAACATTTCTGTAATTATAATCATGTTTCTGTGTATAATCATGTAATGCAGGTTTTCGTGGGTGCTTTGTTGGGCTGTTTAGTAGCATACGTGACGAGAGATTCCACCTAAAGGAAGACAAATTGCCAATCAAATTATTGTAATTTCTGAAGTTGTTTTGGATTTAATTGGAATTTATTAATATCCAATATATTAAGCTAAGTTTTCTTTATAACACGTACATAAATTGCTCATAATTGTCGTATGTGTTTTACTGATATCAATTTTTTAGCGGTGTAATTCGAGGTATTATGCCTTTTTTTTTCTTCTTTTTTGGTGTACTCTTAAATGTAATGATATCCATGTTGCTGCTACTATTACAGGTTCGTTTCTCACTTTTCCATATTTACCGCTCAACAATGTAAAAAGAAAAATACAAGTTTCCGAATTTTAGAAATTAAAATAGGACATTAAGCTTATTTTGAAAACATAAAGCATTTCTATAAAATCTCCATTGAACCAGCAGTACGAAAAAAAGGTAGTTTTTTAACTCATCTTTTTGTCATGAGATGCTGATGCTGGTGCACAATCTGTGTTAAGCGTGGGGTTATACTTCTAATATTTTGACATTATATGTTTACTTTTTCAGCACAAAGTTATACTCCCAAATATAGCATAAACATTTTTGCGATTAATTTTGGGAGATTGTGCATGACAAAACAAAACCAGTCATTACAAGATTCGAGCGCATATACACCAACACTTGTCATCAAACATTTTAATAAAATTATTGTCTCTAAGAGGGGTGTCTTCTCTCCTAAGAAGAATTCAACTAAAATAAAAAAAAAATAAAAAAAAAATAAAAAAAAAAAAATTCCTTGATGGGTACAAGTAGACATAATATGGGCCACTTTAGGTACTTATGGCCCACGTCACACGTTCCCTTCTGGAATCTTCGGCCGTTCGAACTCGGGTAGGAAGCTGCTCAGTTTCTTCTGAACCACCGCTGCCCGTCGCTATCTCCACCACCGACCTACAAGACCACAATCCGATATATTATCAAATTGTCACCGATTGTACATAATTTTTTGGATTCTGTGTTGTTATAATCAAATCGATCGGTATTTTGATTAAAGCGATAGTACAGAATTTACAGAATTCATTCTGTATAACTATCGATCTGTTGTCTGTGGTTTGATCAAACAATTTTCATCGATTCGATTGACATTGAGATCGGAAATTGGGATGGATTTCGAGCTGCGGGCAGCGCGGGAGAAGCTAGAGAGAGAGCAGAGGGAGCGGAAGGAGCGAGCGAAGGCTCGACTGGAGCGCGATCAGAAGGCGAAAGCCGAGGCAGCACGCCAGCGTGAAGCCCTCGAAGCTGCCCAACGAATTAAGCGGATCGAGGCCGCACAAGCACAGATCAAGGTACGTGTACATGGTTTCTTGATTTCAATTGTATCTGGTTCTCACGTAAGAAATCATTGGGAATTGGTTGTTGGTATTTAATAATTAAGATGCTGTTTTCGTTTTTACTTACGCTAATCGTTTATATTGTTGTCCTTTTTATCTTTATGTTTGTTGCTTAATTGGTAATCACGTAGATGATTGAGTTGGTTGTTTTGATCAGCAAACTATTTACTATTTGTAGTTTTTTTTTGTTTCTACGTGGTCATAGATCACTCTGCGTACAAGGATCATGTAGATGTTCCGACCTAGTGAAAGAAGGGTTTGTTGTTTTATATGGGATCTGTTGCTTTTAGGATGTTACTTGGTTGATTGATAGTTAAGGGAAAAGTTAGCTTAAGAGAATCCATTTCAGTTGAAGGGATGTGAAAACCAATTTAATTTGTTTGTCTGCTGTTTCTTATTCAATATTACTGTTTTTCGTCGATGATCATGTTCTTGTGCTGTTTTGACAGATTTATGTACTGTATCTCCTGATCGAAATAGTTTATTGTGCGTTTTATGTAGCATGAAATGTTGCCTAATTTTATAGCTAAGGGGAAACAAAAGCCTAGAAGAATCCATTTTGGCAATAGCAAATTACACTTTTTCTCCACCAATAAATTACACTTAGAATTTATCTCCCTGTATCCAGTCCAGGGTATTAAATTGTGTAAATTAGTGTTTTAGACACTGTCAATTAGCGTGAACCAGAGTGTTGAGGGAATGTCCTAGTTTTTTGCTTATATTGTTATCATTTTTTTTGTAAAGGTTAAAGTTGTTAGGGAGTAAACAAACTTGTGTTTTTGTTTACTTTGTGGGTCTTAAGTTTCGATTAAATGAGCGTTGAACAGTAAATGCATTAGTGATAATTCTGTTTTGTTGTTCAGTACCTGCGAACAAAGATAAGCTACTACAATGTGACCATTCACGAAGTTCAGCGTACTTATCTAGTTCAGAAGCCTCAGCTACTTGTTTAATTCAAAAGATTCAGCTACTGTCTTATGTTTCCTAATTGTCTTCCTAACCTTTCTCTATGTTGGTTCAGAATAAATCCATGGCTTCAAGAACTTAAACTTCCGAAAATGTGTTTGATGTCTTAATCTATGGAATTGCAATGTTATTTAACATAGATACCTCTTGATCTCTTATACCATTATGTCACTATTGTTAATCACCGTGTATCCAACTATAGTGTGTACTCTCTCTCTTCCTCCATATCCAAGATATGGCATGTAGTATTACGGCTGCATGAATATCCATAACTTATTTGGCTTTTTCTTTTTCTTTGTCTTTCAGGTGCAACAAGAAATGGAAGAAAATCTAATTATTGGGAAGGGCATTGTATTTTCTAGGATGCTGGAAGCCACTCCCTATGATGCTTTAGGAGACAAGATCAAACTGCCACCTTCTTGCTTCAAAGATTTATCTGATCAGGGAGCTCTTGATAAAGGTCCCATGTATTTCAGGTTATCAAGAGTTGATGCTTCTCCGTCAGTTTCTGATGGCATTATCTCTGGCGAGCATGAAACCACGCATTCTGGTGTTCTCGAGTTTACTGCAACTGAAGGATCTGTTGAGTTGCCTCCACATGTTTGGAGCAACTTATTTAGGACTGACAACTGGCACCACCCATTGGTTGAGGTTCGATATGTTAGCTTGCCAAAAGGAACATATGCCAAGTTAAAACTTGAGGGGATGGGTTTCTTTGACGTTCCTAATCACAAGGCTGTGCTTGAGACCACTCTTCGGAAGCACGCAACACTTTCTGAAGGTGACATCCTAAGTGTTGGTTTTGGGGAATTGAGTTATAAATTAAGGGTTCTTGATTTAAAACCAAGCTCTAATATATCAGTTTTGGATACCGACATTGAAGTTGACATAGAGGGATCAGATGTTGATATGAACAGTGAGAAAGACCAACATGTGTTAATTCCTTTGATTATTGGGAAGCCTGAGATGGGAAATGTCGAAGAAGGAAAATTCAGATATTACAAATTCTTTGTGGAGGATGCAGTCAGCCACAAACTGGCATCTGGACAATTGAATCTTGAGGTGAAGATTGAATCTGATGGCGGTGTCGGTGATACTAATGTTTATGTATCCAGCCATCCTTTGGTGTTTCCAACTCAGCATCGTCATCAATGGTCATCTCATGACATGGGCTCAAAGACGTTGATAATAAATCATAAGGATCATAGCATGGTAGGTGGTACCTACAGCATTGGTGTTTTTGGTTTTAAGGGTACAGCAAAATATCAAATTTCTGTTGTCATTCGAGAAAATAGGAGCAAGCTGACAGTAGGCGCACAAGCTGGCACTTCACCAGAAGCTGATGTAGATACTGTAGAATGTAGGAATTGCAGGCGCTACATATCCAGCCGCACTATTCAGCTTCATGAAGCATATTGTGCCAGACACAATGTTGTCTGCCAACATGTCGGTTGTGGGGTTGTCCTCAGAAAGGAAGAATCAAGTAACCATGTACACTGTCATAAATGTGGAAGGGCGTTCCAGAAAGAGGAACTGGAGAAGCACGTATTGGTGTTTCATGTACCGATTCATTGTCCATGTGGCGTCACATTAGAGAAAGATGAAATGGTAAGTACTTGCTAAACGAACTAATTAGATACCTCACTTTCACTTATGCATTATATCATCTTTGTGTGAGTTTTCTAAATAGAGACCTTGATATACTTCACTTTCACTTTATGCATAATCATCTCCATGCGAAGCTTCTATTCCCTGCTTAGTCTTTGATTCTTGATTGAGGGGCTGTTTACTTCGCGCAGAACTGGTGGATCTCGTGGAACTCGGAACTCAGAACTCAGAACACAGTTTCGCTGTTTATTTCGCCGCGGGAACTCGCGGAACTCAATTCTGAGTTCCGCGAGTATATGATAAATTGAGTTCGCCCACTTCGCAGCTTTTAGCTGCGAAGTGGGCGAACTCGTTTTGTCTTCCGCGCGTGAGTTCTGTTGTGTTCTCGCGATTTCTTCTCATTTCTCTGGCGACCACTGTAGTCAATGGTTGAAATACTTGTACAATATGTTTTTTTTTTGTTTTTTTGTTTTATTTTTTATTTTTTATTTTCATGGATACATGTATATGTAATAATAAACCTTTTGTAAATTTTTATTCAATACAAAGTCTTTGTATTTAATATTTTTATGTTCAAATATTAGAACTTATCTCTTATAATTTTTAGTATTTAAGAATATAAAATTTATTTGATATATATTTAATACATATAAAATAAAAAAAATATATAATATAACATATCATGTGTAATATAATTTATATATTATAATATATAAATTTAAGATATTAAATGAGAGATACATACAAAAAATAGGATATAATATATAATTTAATATAAATATTTAAATATAAATTTAAAATAAATATAATATATTTTTTATTTCTCAGTTTAATTCTAATTCCAAGTAAACAAAAGAAATTATCTTTCAGCCCTCACTTCCAACCCCAAGTAAACAAAGAAACTATTTTTCAGCCTCTACTTTACAATCCCAAGTAAACAAAGAAACTCAAAACACCACTTCTCACCCACTTCTCAGTTCTCACAGTTCACCCACTTCTCACTTTTCACTTCTCACTTCTCAGGCTTCCGCGCGAAGTAAACAGCCCCTTAGCAAAGCTGTTTTTGGCTGCATTAGTAACTCGGTGTGCCAAGTTTTTATGCCATTAGGCCAACAATCTTTGTGTGGGGTGGTAGGGCATTTTTAATAGCAACCTACAATTTGGAGTTCCGTTATTTATACCTGCCACATGGCTCATGCTGAGACTATTGCTGTCACATAAATGTTACATGGATACTATACCAGGGAATCCTTTGTTTATACTTCCCACGAATGTGAAGTACTTGGTGCATACTCTAGAAAAAGAAATAAGCTAAAGAATAATGTTGGACCCCTTCAACACTTGCTGAACATCTCTAACTAGAAAGTTGACTACGAACACATCCAAATTAGTCATCTTGCAGTCCTTGTTATATTTGCGCTGCACCAACTAGAATCTGTTATGTATCTGCATTCCGCTTCCACTGTAGTGCATGAACGTGTAGCGCTTTGTCTCCAGTATGTGCTAAATCCGTGGACACTGGTTATTTTTTCATTTGCTTTCTGTACAGATTTATGTTAATGTTAAACCTTTTGCTTTCTGTAATATGTATACATTGAATTGCTTTATACCGGTAATTTGTACTCTTGGAAATCGCTAGAAGTGAGGTGTCCATTTTGTTCACATGATCAAATGTGTGGCGGATCTATCTTTCGAGACACTTGGAGATAATTCCACCTTGCATTAGATATTACTTTTTAGAGGTCCATCGTATTTTTAATCGCTATTAACATACTAGTTTAATGCCTGAGTCTTGCAAACGGTTTGATAGGTGGAACATCAGTCATCGAGCTGTCCATTGCGTTTAATTGCGTGCCGCTTCTGTGGGGACATGGTTCAAGCAGGATCCCTACCTGTTGATGTCCGGGATAGATTGAGAGGGCTCACAGAACACGAGAGCGTGTGTGGTTCACGGACAGCACCTTGTGCTTCTTGTGGGAGAGCCGTAATGTTGAAGGACATGGACATCCACGTAACTGCAGTTCACCAGAAGAGCTAATCGATGTTACCGCCGTAATGTTGAAGGACATGGACATCCACCTTTTGCAGCTGTATTTGTTTTGTGCATTGAAAATTGTCCACCCGCAGATTGTGTGAGTTCCATTCTGCTATCGTTTCCGCTGTTGTATTCTTGTTTCTATAATGTACAGCTTAATCGGTATCATTCGTTTAAGCATTTGATATATGGTCTATCTCAGAGTAGCGAAATGTTGAGATTAATGATTGGATTCAGATAGATTATTTTTTTTAGGCACTATATAATATAATGTACTGATTCATATGGCCAAACGTTGTGCTTCTATTTTTGATGTAATTGTTATACAAATCAAGCTAGTTTTTAAGTATCTCCTGCCTATTTAACTGCATAATGGAAACTAGATCCCAGTAATGTCTGTTATTGGTCGGTGCAGCTTCCATCCTCCTCAAATTTTTATTCTCCCGAGATCACAACCGAGATACATGCATAATTTTTCAGCATAATTTTTTTTGAAAAAATTCTTTGAAAAGTATTCTGTGTTATGAACTTTCGTTCATGAAAAATCTGCATTCGGATTTTAGAGCATTTGTCGGAATTGGATGTAAGGATTTTTTATGAGTTTGAGGTTCCTATAGGACGTACGTTTGTATTACGAATTTTATTATGATAATCTCAAAATTAAAAAATAATAGATAATTAGAATTACTAGAGTTTCATTTTTGTTTTTGGCTGGTTGAATTGGTCAGCAAAGTTGGCTGCAATTGATGGGCCTCTGTTAAAATGTTAGAGAAAAATCGCGAAACTTGCTCCATCTCCGGGGTGGATTAGTTTCACCCCTCATGCGGGGGGGGGGTGAGGATCCTCGTGAAAAAAAAAGGAGAAGCTCACACTCATCACTACTTCCCTTCCGATAAATATCATATATATATTATATCAATTAATTATATACAAATTAGCATATATATTATGTGTATGACGTACGCATCGAACGATCATGCTCACATTGACTCGATCATACTCGCAGCCCAATTCAAGGTCTCGTCCAATCCGTTCAGCCCCTCCTCCTGGAGGATATCATCTACGCCGTCCAATATCCCCTCGAGATCATCATCATCACCATAAACACGATTTAAGCTGCTGCCTGTGAGAACACACTCTAGGTCATCGTCTAGATGCAATGGGTAGGGAAAATCCCGCAGTTGCTGCTGGAACAGCTCCAACACTGTGAGCTCCAATTTCTCCCCCGCCACCAGCTCTTTCCTGCTGTTCGATTCACCGCGGCAGTGCATCGTTATCGGTGGTAAATCTAGAACCGACGACGGAGATGGAGCTAACGTTATCATCTGCATTGGCTTTTCAGAGGATGGGTTTAAATTTGCAGGATTCAAATTTGAGTTCATGAGAATTTGCTTCTCCCGCTCGAATCTGATATGAGCTTGATCGTAGACGCGCACGGCCTCCTCTTCCGTGTCGAATGTACCGAGCCAGACCCGAGATTTTCTTATCGGGTCGCGAATCTCCGCTGCCCACTTCCCCCACTTCCTCTGCCGCACGCCCTTGTATCTCCTTTTGCCCTCGGGATTAGCACTGATCTTCGATTTATTCGGATTAGCAGCGTTGCTGATGACATCAGGGGATTGGGTTTGGCGTGGAACCCAGAACATGCGGGTGTACCGCTTCTTTCTCGGTTCTGCACCGCAGGATTCGTCGGAGGAGGACTCGGTTAAATCGGGGTCGTTGAAGATGATCGTAATCTTCCGAGCAATCGGAACCCTCCGTTTAACCCGAGGAGGACTCGGTTTCTTCGGTCTCGCTGACGTGGCAGCAGCGTGGCAGCGGCGGACCTTGGCCCCATTGTTGACCGGTTGCTTCTGTGGCGCGGGCATTATCAGATGTTCTTGTCGTCGTTCTCGAGAATTAATCAATTAAATAGATAAAAATCGAGGAAAAAAAAAGAAAAGAGAGTGAGAGACGATCAATATTGGTTTGCGTCAAGATTAGGAGCGCTGATGTCTGACGAAGATGAAGAGATTGAGAGTTCGTTGTATGAGCTTGAATCCGAGGTACATCACTATGAATCCAGCAGCCCTGCAATAAAAATTACAACAAATTAACGAATTAATTTTTTGGAATAATAAAAAAACAGAATTCGAGAATCACTGCAACGCATATGACGGACATTCTTGAAAACGCATAGAATAAGTCGTGATTAATCAGAACAAACCGAACGAATCGTGGTTTGAGTGGCAAAGAAACTGTTGATCTCAGCAGGATTGACTGGTGATTAATCAGAATATAAATTGGAAAGATGAAACTTGATGGAAGTTTTTATGAGAAGTAGAGAATTTATAGATCAATGTGAGTATTGATGGGCTAAAACCTCTTATAAATCTTGAAATCGTTCTTCGCAGATTTTGAAGTTTGAGAAAAGAGTGGAAACCTTGAGAAAATATAGGAGTTCTATAAGATTCGGTTAACAACAGAACGAGGCCGACTCGGTCAGAAAATTCCGAAAGTATAAATCGTACTTAGCATCGCAAAATTAGCCGAGAGCGGGAAAAAACTTACCAAAAAAGAAAACAGTCGAAGGTAGGTAAGGAACTTAAATTTCCTAAAACAAATCAAATAAAAAAAGGAAAGAAAATGAAAATCCAGTAGATCAAAATTAAACTTGAGCCACTTCAATAAGTCTACTAATAAATTCAACTAAAAAAAAAATTGAGCTAATATTCATAAATGATTTCTATAGTAATTAAACGAGTACAGTCTGAGTATTATATTATTCAGCTCGATAGATCTTGAGTCTAAAATAGTTTTTATTTTTTATTTAAATATTTTTAATAATAATATTGCTTAAGCTTTTAAGTTCGGTCTGAATGAATCAATCGAACCAAACTCGAGCTCGGTGTAGTTGAAACAATCGAGTTGAGTTCGAGATTTTTTGAATCGATCTTAGTTCGAGCTCAATTTTCGAAATTTGTCGAATTTGAACTAAAAATAATTGAACTGAATTTGATATTGATAACGCTCAATTCGAATTCGGCTCGTTTTTACTTATGTGGCGGAGAGTTGCAGATCAAAACACTTTTATATGTAAAGAAAATTGGTGAAGGATAATCATATATGGGAATGTTTCGGCTTGAGGTTCGTCTCCCTAAAATATATATTATATATATTTAAAAAAAGTTGCGCAACAAAATAATATAATACAAACGATAAAAAATGAAAAAGAAAAATTAAACAAAACACGAACTTCACCTTTCCTCTTCTTCTTGTCGTTCCACCAGTGAAGTGATCAGAAACATTCTTCAAAGAGAGAAATCTGTAAATTGATTAACAGTGATATATTAATCAACGAGAGAGGAAATGGTGGTTCTGAGGAAGGTGGGGAAGTACGAGGTTGGTCGAACGATCGGACAAGGAACCTTCGCGAAGGTGAAGTTCGCGCAGAACACAGAGACGGGAGAGAGCGTCGCCATGAAAGTCCTCGATCGCGCCACTATACTCAAGCACAAGATGGTCGATCAGGTAATTTAATCGATTCTTTTTTGAGTTATTTGATTAGTTTAGTGCTTGTGTTCTAGATCGATCAGGTATAGGGTGTATGTGGTTGCAATTAGTAGGTCGATCTAGCTTGTTTAGCTGGTCATGCTAATTCATATACAACGTCAGTCCCATCTGTAAGCTAAGTATTAAGCTGAAGCTTGTTTTACAAACCACAGTTTACAACTAGAATTTAGCTTTTTGATATATAAATAGGCGTCTGCCAATTATCTGTGCCCCCCAATTCATGAGCTCTTCGTATTGTCAATAAGTTTAATGTATAATATTCGTGGCTTGTATGATATTCGTGACGTTAATATAGAGGCAGGGTGGTTTCAAACTTCGCTGTCAACCAGTTGGTACCCAAAGACATAGTCTTCATTCCTTCTGTTGCATTGGGATACTAGCTGAAGGAGATTACTTCATCATGAGAGAGGGGGCTTTTTATTTATCTATTATAATAATAGTGCCATGGAGATATGGCCTAGTCTTTCCATTGATATTCTTCTTTTCATGTGTTTGCAGATTAAGAGAGAAATCTCCATTATGAAACTTGTCAGGCACCCACATGTTGTTCGCTTACATGAGGCAGGCCATCTTTTGTTTTGATTTCTTGTTTTGCTCCTTTGCTTTACATACTAAATTGTTATTGGTGATCCATAGGTCTTAGCAAGCCGTACGAAGATATATATCATCTTGGAGTTTATTACTGGAGGTGAATTATTCGACAAAATTGTGAGGCTCCAAATTTGTAATTTAACTTTAACATTGAACGTGACGTAGCATGAATTTGCAAGCACAGCAGTAGAAAACCATTCCTCCTGGAATTTTCATCTTTTTATGATGTATTTTATGCGGGCAACATGTACTACAATCGTGTTCTATCCGTTTCATGTCCAACTTATAACCCAAAGTTGAATTCTTCACAGTTTTATTTGTAGCCCAGATAAACTAGAGATGCCTTATTTTAACACTTGTGCAATGCTTGCCAACTGTGCTTGGCTTTCTTCTTATATGGTTTTATATAGACTTTTTGCCTTAGCTGTTATCATCATCACCAATAAAGGTCAAAGCTGAGGCCAAACTGTTTTATTTCGCTCATCAGTATGTACTTGCTAAGAAGGTTAAACCTCAACATTCTCTGCCTCAAATGTAGTCAAGAACATAGAAAATAAAAGTTTCATGCGAAACTTTTAAAATGAAAAGTTTTCTTGGGGACTTAAAGCTTTCAACTCTCTTGTGTACCAAAGTCTTTTTTTTTTTTGACGTCTTAATTTGGTTTCTTAGTCAACATCGTGAATATTGAGATATACCTGCCTTGCAGGCTCATCATGGAAAGCTTAGTGAAAACGATGCGCGTAGATATTTCCAGCAGCTCATCGATGGGGTTGACTATTGCCATAGGAAGGGAGTCTATCACCGAGATTTAAAGGTGTCTTAATGTGATAGCATCAATGTTGTATATGTTTAGGGAGGTAGTTGTTGACTGTCTCTCTTTGATGGTGCAGCCTGAAAATCTCCTCCTCGATTCACTAGGAAATCTAAAGATATCAGACTTCGGTCTAAGTGCTTTGCCTCCTGAAGTAAATATCTGTGTAACTCTACTGTTCATCTACCTCTAGATTTGTTGTTATGATTGCTTGAACCTTTTTTCAAGGGTGTTCGTCTTCTACATACAACTTGCGGAACTCCAAACTACGTGGCTCCGGAGGTAACAAGCTGGAAACTTCTATATCTGCTATATAATTATGTTCTGGTCCATCTACCAAATATGTTACTATCTTGAAATCACATTATCAAAAGTAACCTATGATAATAATTGTTTGTTGATTTGATTGACCATGTTACTGTAATTCAAGAATGGAAATCAAATTTTCTGGTAAAAATTTTTTCGGAAACATTGGCGTAGTTCCAGGAATTCTGGGTTCTTAAGATTAAGTGGATAAATATTAGGTAAACTAGAGGAACAATTTCTTTAGGTCTTGGTTTATCACATCCAATGCTAGGTCTTGTTCGATTAGCTCTGCCAAACTTCTGCTTAATGAAATCCCTTCTTGTTGAAAACTAAAATGCAGCCTCCATTTGTGTTTGTTGCCACTAGCTTTAGCTGTAGCGACCTGGACATCATTTACTGTCATAGTTTTCCGCATTCATTGCAAGATTGTGTCAAGTTTTAGTGTATATGTAGTCTTCGGCGTGATGAGAATTTGTAGGCATACATATTCAGAAATGTGGTTATGAATGTGTATCCGATCTTCAGGGTTTGAGTAATTAATGTTTGGGTTAATATCACTGGATGCCCTTATGTGTTGTATGATTTGTAAATCTAACCCTAGGTTTTCAAAATGATCAGATAGCTAGGTTTTGACCTTTTTATACCCTTAGCCAAGAAAAGGAGCTGGATGGACCATTAAACCCTTGTGTAATAATAATAGAATCATTATCAATTATTATAGTAATATTGTTATTATAGACTAACATTAACAAAAGGAAGAATAATAGGACATACACTATATACTGGGCCGGTGGTTAAGATACTTCCTTTGAAGGAGGAGTATATGTGTTCAAAGAAAAAAGACAGACGCTCAATAGCTCTGTCTAACTATAATGTCATGATAAAATGTAAAAGAAGTCTAGGATTTTATGTGATTGATTTTAAGACACTGAGTATTATGTGAAATTTGCGCAAAAATATAGGTTATCCGGTGATATTAACCCTTAGGTCATGTTTGGAATAGGGGTAAGGGGATACATTACATGGATAAACACTTTACATGGGTAACAGACCAGTAAGCTCTACCTACGTTTGGTAAACCGGTAACGATTACGTGGGTAAGTGTTACTAATGTTTGGTTTGAAAGTAACAGTTACATAGGTAACAGTTACCTGGGTAACACTTACCCGAGAACCAAACATTGGTGACACTTACCCATGGAACATGGCTAATTTTTTATATATTTTAATTAATATAATATCTATTTTTTGGTTAACTTTTTAATAATAGATTATTTAATTGGTTTTCTATTTGTTAATTATTTATATGGATTGATATTATTTGATTATAATATAAAAGTTATAAATAAAAATTTCACAAATACTATTTCGAACAGGATGTAATTATAAATAAAAATTTCACAAGTACTATTCCAAACATGATGTAATTTACTTTAACGATAATGCATGTTATACATAGCCTTCATATGGATAAAAATAGATTTACAACTGATTCATTGTAAAAGTGTACATCTGTTTGCAACAAAAAAGAAAAAAAAAAGAAAAATATATACATTTATTACAAAACACACAACACAATACTCATCAGCCTCTAAATCCACATAACTCGATCCTTTCTCCCTCTACGCAATCTTGAGATAATACGTACATTTTAGATATATTCCTTCTTCAATTACACCATACACTCTGCAAAATAACAAACGGTGAAAGAGTACCATATTCATAAACAAACTATAAATGTGACGAATTATTTTTAATCCTCAGTGCTTTGCTCAAGCGCATCATTGGAATTTTTCTTTTTCTTTTGCATTTCAGAATAAACCAACTTTGCTCCTACACCGTAGTGGGAACAAAGTACGGTTCAATATCTTCATGCAATATTATCGCTACCTAGTGCTTGCGCACAAATGATATTCTTGTGTAGTATCCTTTTAGTATGCCCTCATTTTGAGCATTGATTTAATCATCGGACATTTTTAAAGAAATCATTGAACACAAGCACGGCAACATAATAATTATCAATATCCAGCATAATATTCAACCTGCAGCAATACTCGATAGCCAGCAACAAGCTAAAAAAAAGCAATAACAACCACCAGCTAGCAATATCATCACACCATTACAACCAGTAAATGCAAGCAACCATCATAGCAAGCAAAATAACACAATACCTACACAACCAATAACTGCAGTATAACTCCAACCAGTAATCAGCAGCTTATAACAATCCAGCAACAAAGCTCCAACCTGCAGCTTTATAAACCAGCATAAAGCTGCTTACTCTATCAATTCACATGTACCTTCAAACAGAAGTTGCTTACTCTATCTTCAACTCTTCCAGTAACAGAATAAGATTATTTTGCAATCTAATATCCATCACCAATACCATGCTTTAAACATATCAGAATAAGATTATTATGAGCCAATAGATGCCAATCAACCAAGACATGCTTTTGTACACAAATGAAAACATGAGAATATGACACGGATTCTGTGGATAATTAAATCAAGCACCTTCTCTGCAAGCACTTGAGTTTGTAATCAATCACAAACAGAGTAATAAAGCACAAGTGCAAGTATGTACTTAGCAGCTTTTTTCGAAGGCATTAGACATCGGCGAACCGAGCAGAGAGTGAAGAGTGGATGGCGCGGAGGAGAGGCGATATGACGTCGGAGAGATGGGGGGTGGAATTGTTGACGAGGTAAGAAGGATCAGGAAAGAGGGAGACCACGTCAGCGACGACGAGGAGGTGAGGGGAGGCGGCGGTGGAGGAAACATAAAGAAGAGGGACGAGGCCGGCGCTGTTTTGGGATGCAGCGAGAGGCGTAGTCGCTGACTCGGCGAGGCCGATGAGTGCTACCGTCGCGCGGCCCGGCGAGATCTACGCTGACGTGGTGAGATCGAGGTTTTGCGCAGCGAGAACGGGAGCCGGCGAGGTCAGATCTCGGCGATTTCTCCGGAGTCCGCGGCGGCCGACACTCATCTGCGAGAGAGAGAGAGAGAGAGAGAGAGAGAGAGAGAGAGAGAGAGAGAGAGAGAGAGAGAGAGAGAGAGAGATGAAAGCCTGTAGTCGCTGACTCGGCGAGGCAGATGAGTGCTACCGTCGCGCGGCCCGGCGAGATCGAGGCTTCGCGTGGCGAGAACGGGAGCCCGCGAGGTCAGATCTCGCAATTTCTCCGGAGTCCGCGGCTGCCGACCACCCAGATCTGCACGTTTACAAGAGAGAGGGCGTGAATGGTTACGGGGGTAAATTGGTACCCACCTATTTTGGTGGGTACCGATTTACCCCCCATTGGGGGTAAATATTTCGGCGGGTAACACTTTACCCTTGAACCAAACGGGGGTAAATTGGTGATAATCGTTACCCGAGTAACGATTACCACCCACTTACCCCCATGCCAAACACGCCCTTAGTGTTTCCATCTTTTATAAAACTCTTTCATGTGTGCCTTTTTCTTAAGTTTGTACAACTAGTTAATACAAGTGTTTGCAACAATCACAAGATCTGTTTCGGTTTGGTATTGTCTGATGATGAAACACGAATCTGCAATAAGCATCAGCGATATCAAATGATACATATCGGTAGTATTGATGAATCGGTATTGGCCATAAAATTAATTAAAAGAAAATAAAAATTAGTGGAAAATTGAACGAATAGTAAACATAGTAATTGAATTTTGACATCATAAAAAGACGCAATGGTAGAGCTCGTTTTATAATCGTATATAGATGTACATGTGTGACTACCGTGTGTGTGTGTGTATATATATATATCATTATGGACTATGCAACATATCTTTGTTTTCATCATTATATCCACAATAATATTAAGTATTAAATATCTGTGCTTTGATGATGACTTGAGATTGTCAAATGATGAAGATTTCACTGGCTTGTGTACATTGCTTGGATATTATTCGCATATCCGACTTAACTTCTAGCTTTGTTAGTGGGTCAATAAGTGTTACCACTCAAATCCTTGTACTTTATGCGTCCACAACTACTCCAAGGATCGATTTTGACTATAGGGCTAGAGCCTCTACTTACGGATAATCTCTCCGTTCTTTTGGTGCATCACGTGTAGAAGCTCAATGAATTTTCAGAGGATACATGTCCTCGAAGTAGAGTACCAACTTATCTTGCTCCTTTTTTTTAAAAAAAGATGTTTAGTCGGTATTGGCTGTATCGGCAGGTGTCAGTTGGTATCAGCCACTATCGGCCAATATGAGCATGTATAGGCTGATATTGACTGAAACTTAAACAGAACTCGCTATGAGCTAATTTGGCCGGTACTGTAAACCATGGTTTGCTATCATTGGAAAAGGAAAGTCGTTAATTAGTTGAAAAGGAAGAAGTTTAAATTTACAAAGACGGGAATCTCAAAGTCAAATGGTTTTACCTTTATCCGATATATGTATTACCATCTAAGATTTTATGTTATCACTTTCACAGAATTATTTGGCTCAATTGTGCATATTACTTACCAGGTCCTCAGCCATAAGGGTTATGATGGTGCTATTGCTGATACCTGGTCTTGTGGAGTTATTCTCTATGTTCTGTTGGCAGGGTATCTTCCTTTTGATGATGTTGATTTGGTTACACTTTACGGCAAGGTATGTTATCTCAATCTCATTTGGTTTTATTTAAATTAAATTTGTCACATATATTTAGGGGAGTATATGCTGAAGAAGAGATATTCATATTCTTTTCATAAACAGATTCAGTTAGTAAGAAATATAATAGTTAAGTGAACCATACATCATTGTTCTTGGTGGAAAGAGTTTGCACCATTATCGTGGTTGCCATATTGCTTTGCCACGACGTGGGGCAATTTAAAATTTTCACACTAAAAAATTGCATTGTATTGGTTAGACAGACATAGGATCAATTCCAAATAAATGAAGGGTGGACAGAAGGTCATGCTCCACATCAATTTTTCACACTAAAAAATTGCATTGTATCGGTTAGACAGACATAGGATCAATTCCAAATACATGGAAGGGTGGACAGAAGGTCATGCCCCACGTCCCTCCACTATCTTTTTCTTTGCGGTAACACAAAAAAAAAGTGGCTGGAGCTCAACTGCTTAAGCTTGTGTTTCAGCTTTTGTATTTGTCGTTAGCAATAATTAAGCTGGGACGCCACTCATATGTCATACTTATGCAGTGGCTATATTCCTCTATGCTTAAGTTTGCTTGGTTGGTGCATTACAAAATGGATCCTGCAGACACATCCGCATAAAAGATTACTGAATTGCTATCCATGCCAATCATGCACTAGGAATTTGTCTGGTGAATATCATGCACCACTGCTTGGCTGGATTTTGCGGCATGCCATTCAATGTCTTTCATAAAATGGGATGAAATGGTAGCAGGCCTTCTCTAGGGGGCGTCCATGATAGTCAGTAAGAGAGCTATCAGCTAGGATTTAGACATACTGCTTTCCTTCATGAATCCTTCTGTTCGTGCATGTTGTAATTCTCTGAAGTGCATAATTTTATAAACCTGTAAACCGTAATAGCAATATGTAGCAGTACCAAACGTGAGTGAATTTTTTCAATAACCAGCATTTAATTTGAAACTGCCACATCTGAAATCGTTTTGATAATTTGTAATGAAATTTCTTCATTAATTATCATGTATTTACTATAAACCTTGTTTCTTTTATTTGGTGTTAAGAATTTTTGTACATAGTTTTAACCTCTTTGCCAGTATTCTGATGATATTTTATATAGAAACCCTTCAGATAGAGAAAGCAGAATTTTCATGCCCTTCTTCTTTTTCTACTGGAGCAAAGTCCCTAATTCACAGAATCCTGGATCCAAATCCTGAATCTGTAAGTTTGTCTTCAAACTTCAAAGCCATTATTGCATAAATTTTGAAAGTGCTTTCATGTATGTTCGATCTCTTCCTAGTTTTTTTTCAGAATGTAGTAGGTCCTTTTGTCTTTGGTATTTAAGATTTTGCAATAATAAATATTTTCTCAGCATGTGAGATTGATTATTTAAGAGGCCATAATAAGCATGGTTATACAGCATGTCTGTCATAGTTCAGCTTCCTATGGAAGCTATCGGCTTTCTACAGCTAGAAACTAAACTCCATTCTAGAAGATTTTAGTCTATAGAAATTGTAAGTTTTTCATTTCTCAGCAAGTTGTTAAATGCTTAAGATCCAATTTCTTCCTGTTCGTGATTTCGTGACAAACGGCATATGCTATTGCTCCCAAACCCATGTTAAAGGATAGGTCGACATGTAAGGACCAGTCTGTGATACTACTTAAGATATCAAATCAACTTATCTGGATAAAGTTGTGGATTTCACGCTCAAGGATTTAGTTACTCTATCACATTAATGACAGCCACCTAAGACAATTTTAGACTATACTCTGTGAAAAGTCCAGCCCACTTGTACTTCAAAGCTCCTTCAGTACCATAATTTATAAACATTTCTAAGATGATAGTGACTTGTAAGTCGACCTTAATTTTTTCGCTTGAAAAGAAATGCAATTTCTGTCGATAAACTGAAGGTTCACTTGCACTTTAGCCCTTGAACTGAATTTTGGTACAATATGGCCGCTATTAAACATAAATTTGCGTTATTAACCTCTGAATCCAATAATCTATTTATTCTCTTACCTCCATTGAGTGATGTAATAGTAGTATGTCTAATTGTTTAAAAGCGTTATTTTCAAAATTTCTTCTTGTAAGCCCAAGCTGAATTAAGAAAACATTTCTGAGATGATAATCTATGGTAAGTCCACCTAACTTATTGCATGTAAAAACTAAATGCAGTTCCATCTGCAACTCAATATGAACTTGCAGTCTAAAACTTTGGTACAATTAGGCCCTTAGTCTTCGCATAGAGTGCATATTACCCTTGAAATCTAATGTATATTGATCTCTCACATCCATTTAGTGATGTGATAATTAATATATCTAACTGTTTATTCTAGAAGTAATCTTCCTAAAATTTATTCTTGCTTGTATGTGGTTCCACAACAAACAATGATGTGATAAAAAGCTAGCACCTCGTACAAATTTCTTCTTCACACAATGATATGATATTAAAGTTAGATGCCTCGTAAATTTTTGAAATGTAATGAATATATCAAGTAATGCTTGATCAAGGGGGTGAGGTAAGACATGTCACCCACTACTGAGATGGATATATGTCAAACATTGGCAAAGTGGGGAAAGAAGGGAAATATTAAAAGAATATTGGGGAGGGGTTTACAGGAAATAAAAGATAATTAGGGATATACATGAACTATTTTGCTCATCCAAACGTTGTTTAATTTCACCTAGAAGTTCTTCGCTAGTTTCTGTGTTTTTATTCTGATTAGTATTGTGGGAAGAAGTTTTTGTTTGTAATTTATTTATAAGAATAAGAATTCTTTTTTTTATTGGTTTGGAAGCTGGCATAACCAATTTTCAATGGTCTTATAGAGCCACTATTTGCTAGCTTTGACACATTTGGATGGTCATTTGGAGCAGCACACTAAGTTTTTATACATTTCATGCGGCGCACAATATCATTTGTTATTCTTCGAGGAGGAAGACAGTAAAGGAACCCTAATTCTGTCCTAACTGCGCTTTCAGGCCATATAAATCTCATAAACCAGTAGTTATTAGTGGTATAGATGCTGACAAGGTCACTTTTAGAAACATATCAGCCAATTCTAGCCGATTATTAAGTCGAATAGGAGCCTGATTATTAAGTCTGATTCTGGTAATATTTGCTGATCTCAATCTGGGTTGGCCAACAACTCCTTCCGTGCATTGTGCTAAGAAACTCAATGTCCGTACCTTTTTACCACTATTACTCTTAAGTGCATGAAATGTTAGTTGTCTACTGTGTCAGTTGACAACTTGCATATTACAGTTCATTGCTCGTCAATGTGTGATTTTATTTCTTCCCTTAATGATATATTCTAATAGTTATATCTTAAAATAAGATAATCCTCATGGTTCAGATAGGCTGCATTTACCTAATTTAATTGGAATTGAAATATGTGCTAATTAAGTACTATTAATCATGGTAGCGCCTACGGATACAAGAAATCAGGAAGGATGAATGGTTTAGGAGAAATTATGTACCAGCAAGGCCTATTGAGACTGACGATGTTAACCTCGATGATGTGGATGCTGTTTTTGAAGATTCTGAGGTCAGCTCTTTTTTTTGGTTGGCCACCTGAAATTGAATGTTTTATTTCAAAAAATTAAGTTTATTTTTTTAGTTTGTCGTAAAAGGTTTGGGAATGAAAAGTCTGTGTGTTGCGAGGGACACTTTCCGGATTACTTGAACTGAAGTCCTATGTTGGTCTTCAACATCTATATGTTTGACACGATGTTAGTGCTTTCCTTGGCGTTACATTCGCCCATCAGATTGAGCAGAAGAGAGAAGGGGGGGGGGGGGGGGGAAGACGTTATAGGTGTTAAAATCTATCCATTCTGATAACACAGAAGGTAAGTACCCTTTCTATAGACGACGGCAAGGGATTGTAAGCTTCTCTAGCCATAGAGCGGAATGGGGCACCTGAACCTTTCTTGACCCTCTCCCTAAGGGAGACACGCACAGTGCAGAGGGCATCAACTTCTCCTTTGTCGCCAAGGGGAAAATATGTAGGATAAGGCATATTATGACTTCATTTCACTGTCGACACTTCAGTTTAAGGTGTTAGGATGGTGCAGAAGATCTGTTAGTGCAAAATAGTGTAGCCGTTTATTTCCTTTAGCCTTGATTCAAATCACTCTATTGCTTTCATTGTTACCAAGGATGAAGCAGAGCTTTCCTGGATATAAATAGCATGGACAAGTATCTATTTTATGAAATTGATATTCCTAGGATGCCCTATTACAAAATTGCTTTTGAGTTTTTGACATTTCAAGGAGATCTCTTATTATGCAATACAGCTAGAAGCTATTTCTTCTGTGTACAAGGAATATTGGTGATGCTTATTTTAATTCCAGAATATATTTCTTTCTTTGAAGTCAAAATTATTGATTTTTTGTTTCTTTGTTATTATATCTGCATCTATCATGTTCTCTTCTTCTCTCTTAAGTTGCAGGATCAGCCAACAAATGAGCCGTTGGAGAGTGAGGAATTGGCTCCTCTTAGTCTGAATGCATTTGATTTGATTATTCTCGCTCAAGGACTGAATCTCTCAGCACTGTTTGACAGGAGACAAGTATGTTGATCATGCAGATAAATTTGCTATTTAGTTTCAAATACATGTAGATTTATCTTTTGGTGGTGTTTGATTTACTATTCCTTGAGATCCTACCTATATCAAGGATTATTGCTACTATACTGACTTTTTTTTGTTATTCGTGACTGCTTATCTTTTGAAATTTCTTAAGTGCCATTTATGCTATTCCAAAGCAGTTAAGGGTCTATTTTGAGATTTCTATTTTAACTCATAGAATGGTAAATGCAACTAGGTGGCTTGTGATTGTCGCCAACACATATAGTTTGGTAGTTCTATTTACTGTCACTCTCATATGCATTGATAAGTCATTGTTTATAACAAGGTTTAAGGTGCTGAGAGCCCCAAGCCGCTCGGCCTGGCTCGGTACTGCGTTGTTTAAACAAAGAAAAAAAAGAGGAAGAGAAGTTGTTGCCGCCGCCGTCGCCCAGACCTTCCCCACCATCTCCTTCTCTATCTCTATTTCCCCCTCCCCCTCCCTCTTTCTCTCCCTCTCTCACCAACTTCTTCTTCCTCGCAGCAGCGGCAATGAAGAAGGAGTTTTCTTTTTTTTCTTTTTTTTTCTTTTTTTTTTTTAATAAATAAAGAGCTGCTCGTGAGGGCAACTCTTATAAAAGCCAGCCCTAATGGGCTGACTGATTTTTTTTTTCCTTTTTTATTTTATTTTTATTTTTTATAAATTATTTTTTAAAAAAAATTCTAAAAAGAAAAGATCGGCACAACACGATCGGCACGGTCGGCGCTTCTCGCGTTTGGAATTTACCGAAACGCGGTTTATAAGCATGCTAAATGTTTCCCTTCTTGCTATGCTAATAGCCAGCTTTTCTACTTTTAATGTATCTCAAAGTATTGTTATCTTTGTGCATATTATATTCTTCTCCATCTTGTTGCTTTATTTTAAAGATTTGGTAAGTAGCAAGCAAAAAAACTGAATAAACAAATAAATTTGTAAAAACAAATACTATTCTAAATTATTTAGCAGAAAAATGATATGTATTCTGAGTACATGAACATTTGAAAATTGAAACGATTTAGATATTGATATTTGCTGTTTGTTTAGAACTCTGCCGTCGCACGAACAGTCTTATTCATGGCAGTTACCTATGAATATCCAAGCACGGTTATGTCTGTTCTGCTCATTTATTACTCTCATTAACAGGATCATGTTAAAAATCATACTCGTTTTCTTTCACGCAAACCAGCTAAAGTTGTCTTGTCAAGTATGGAAGTCATAGCACAATCAATGGGCTTCAAGACTCACATTCGGAACTATAAGGTAAGTTCAAAACAACTCCTATGGAAATAATATGATATTAATCTGAAGTTTATATGTAGATGATTTTTATAATTGACATGATAATTGGAATAAGTAATGATGCTGCTTTGGTAATATAGTTTTCTTTTAATTTCAAAATTTTACATGTCAGATGAGGATGGAAGGCCTTGCAACAGACAGGAGTGGTCATCTTTCCATGATGTTGGAAGTAAGCGTCTGTTTTCCATGACTAACTGAATAATAGTCTCATGGAATCAATCTCTTTTTGCTGCTTGATATTCTCCTGGCTAATTTGCATCGATACAATTGGTTCAGATTTTTGAAGTTGCCCCATCTTTTTATATGGTAGAAATCCAGAAAGCAAGTGGAGACAGTACTGATTATCAAAAGGTCAGAATAAATGCATGTTATATACAAATTTATATGTGCATCAAACAGCTTGTCTGTTTTCATCTGGTAGTCTTTAAATTTCTGCCTATTTTCTGTACTACTTTGCCTTCGAAATATTGCTTAACTTTGAGTATTGTGTTTTTATGCAGTTCATCAAGAGCTTCTGCAGCAACTTAGAAGACATAATTTGGAAGCCAACTCTTGAGAAGAGTAAATCACGACTAAGGACATTTAAACGCGGATAGAATAGTGTCTTTGCAGATGCGGATGTTCATGGTAACTTTCCTCCGCTGTTGTTGGGGTGGGATTGTAGGTCTTATCTTTGCTGCCTATCTCATTCTTGTAGATCTATAAAAGAAGCTGTACGTGCATATATTCGAGTTTTCTTGGGGACTACACACGAGCATCCTGATCAGCTGACGAGTGAAGGAATGAGGCCACTGTACAAGGACTGTAATCGGGAAATATTTTAATTTGGATATCCGAACTTAAAGCTCGGATTATTGGTAGTTGTACTATGTAAGAATCACCCGCCCTGTTGTCTCTGTCTCTATTTTTTTATTTTTATTTTTTTTTTAATTTGTTTGGTTTTGTGGTTTCATAAGCCAATGGAAGGTGCTGAAATATGGATCTTTTTAATGTAGACGGTGCTTAATTTGAATTGTGGTTTTTGATTTTGGGTAATTTGAGCTTTGGAACTAGTGTCTTTTTTTTTTTTTTGTTTCTCATGTGCAATTATCTGTAACAGGCTGTCATAAGTTCTGACATTTAAATTATGCTTGCTAGAAGTTGACCTTCTTTTTTAGCCGACGCTAGAGGTTTTGTGCCAAGCCCATTTTCGACAGAAAACAAGTGATGAGGAACTTCTTTTTACAAAACATTTGTTTTGTGCCAAGCCCATTTTCGAAGAATCTAGATCTCAATACATAGACGATGCCGATGCTCGCATCTGTACCTAAAACCATAAACTTTTTCAGCCATGAGCAGAATAAAATGCAGCATTATAATCGTTTGCACTCTATGATAGTTCTTCCATACAATCCCGCATGGAAAACCACCAATTCAACAACAGTGAGCAGAGACAAGGCAGCATTATAATTGGATAAGATATTAAAATGCATTATCAGATTTTTAATAAACAACTTTCTGCAAACTAAACTGCTCATTCTGGTCGGGATATCGCGTATCAGTTTAACTACCATCTGTTTATTTATTTTGAAAGCAGATATACAGACAGCCTCATCTTCTGCAGATTACAACGGAAGTCGCGATGTTTGCCGCTTTTAGTTTGTAATCGAACTAATACTATATGCTTACATCCGCACCGAGAAAATAATGTCACTTGCAACTTCCGAAAAACCTTTCCCCCGACATGCTTTCCGTGTCCGGCGGCTTGGCTGCAACTATTGTGGATGTTTTCTTAAGCCGGAAACAAAAAGAACCTGAAGAAAAAAAACAGCAAAAATATATTACCATCATGTTCAAAGTTCAAACTGCATGTTAGCATAAATGAACAGAAGCAATACCTCAGATTAAGTATTAGAGCTCCAAGAAAATCTCTACGAATAAAATATGCTTTTTAGATCATGGGGTTCACTTTTTTGGCAGTTATTCTTTGATACATGCAGACTGCTTAGTAGCCCTACCTTTTTTTCTTTTTTTTTAACCTCATACGATGTGTTTCATGTAAGCAGCATCCTGATTTTTTAAAGACAGACACAATACCTTATAGATTACTTCTAGAGCTTCGAAAACTTCACCCAAAATCAACTAAATTAGCTTGTAAACAGCACTCTACTGTTAAGTAGCACATGGTTCGAATCATGCAGAAATATTAACGGAAACTTTAGGAGCTTTAGCAAAGTCGTACCTCATATGATATGTTTCATGTAGGCAGCGCCCTAAGAAGACGAAGAGCACGTGTCCACTGTGGTCTTTCAGAGAGCACTATTCTCTTTAACACGGGAACAGCACCGGCAGAAATAATAGCTGAATGATTCTCACTGTCCATGCTCAAGTTATACAAGATAGCTAAGCTAGCTTCCAGCCCGTCACCATTTCCCTCCTCTATCAGTTTAACCAGAGGAAATATCCCTCCAGCAGAAGCCACAGCCTTTGAGCACTCCGTAGACCCCCTTGAGATAATCTCGTTTAGTTCCACCGCAGCAGCTTGTCGACAACTACAATCAAATGATGTGCTCATCTGCTCAACTAATCTCGGTATGGCCTCGTAAAGGGTCACCTCTAAATCAATGGGATAGCCAAGGTCAGTATTTGGACTTAGCTGGGATTCGAGCTTCACTAAACATGCTGCAACCCACTCTTTTGTATGAAGTGGAAAAGTGCTGGATCGGAGGATTTTGCGGAGTTGGATAGCAAATTTTCTGGACTCAAGACTGTTACAGAATTGCTGGAAGTCTAGCAATTTTGTTAGCAATCTTGATGCGGCAGCTATTGCAAGGCCTATCTCTTCTGCTTGTGCAACAGTCAACTCAGGCTGGCTCTCAGCTTCATCTTGCAGGTCTAACATAACCGATTAGTTCTTTTGAGTATACGGACAATATCTTTTCACAAAGCACTCCACATAAAATCATGTAATTTATTTAGAGCTACATAATGGAAATAAACTTTAAAGAACCAAAGAGTTCACCCACTCACACAACAAACGATGTTTTGAAATATGAAGACGAATTCTGCAAGCTGCTAGCAATAACTTAAAACTTAAAAGTAGTTGGCATCTATGAATACGAGGATAATGCAGTAATACTGCATGAAGGCCCATAATTAGCAAATGTGACTAGTGTTCCCTGTTGCTTTAGCTTGCTAAATTTATTACACCGCATGCACAATGCACAACTCAGTGGAAGGCAAGATCTATGGACATTCTATCTGCATGCAAACATTGGTGAATGCATCTAGCAATCCCAATGCTGCAATAAACTCAGACTCGCCTTATTACCACCCTTTATCCCTACCTCGTAAATTCAAACATTAAGAATTTCTTAGTTTGCTGCGTTATTCAGATCAATCAGGTACCAGCCACATCCAGAGTCCAGACGTCTCAGTTGTCAATCCACTAATGAGGACAGGTTCTGAAAGAATTCTTAGAATTGCATGAAAGTATTACCACGTCAATTAAGATATTTCAAATAGTCGTGTGTGTGTCAATCCACTAACTCTTGATCTCTCTTTCAATGCCTAAGCATCCCTCTCTCCATTACTCAGTACTCCCTACCTCAGCCCAGAAAAAGTAGAAGGCAGCTCTCAATGAGCCCTCATCCTCTAAAATGTATCTAAATTGGAAAGATCATGAGCATCGGCAACTGATTTTGAATTCTATCTGAGAATCCAAGTTTCCACATGGGCACGTCTATGATTTCGGTGGGTATAAGGAACATAATTTGTCTCTGCATATATAATTGCAATCTTGTCGCTCAGATTGAAAATATATCTTAAGCTTTTAAAAGACTAACTGTTAACACTGAAAAGCTTGTTTTCCCAGTCCAATTTAACATATTGACTTGGGAATTTCAATTCATATCTTAAGGGTTAAAAATTTTGGCATGTTATATAGTGATGCAAAGTTGTAGACAATGTTTTCATGTATAGCTGTTTTTATCAAAACCTTTGGCTATATTCAGACATGTTCTTATCACTAAACCACACTCGAGATAAAACAACGCCTCGCATGAAATGAGTTAGAAATAATAACATAATATTAGAAGGAAAAAGGAAAACATACCATCCAAAGCAACCTGCTGGAAGACATTATCAAGCCCTGATTCAATGCCAGCTGTTCTGATTGCCACCACATACTCTTCACAGGTTGCTAAATATTCAATAATTGAAGCAACCTTTGCTTGTAATGTTGGAGCAGATGATATCAGCAAAGAATTGAGGCGAGATGCAATGTCCGAATCTATGATTCTCTCCCTTGGGGAAACGAAAAAAATCACTGCTTAATTGATGCAATTCAGCAACTAAAGTAGTTTCATGTAACCATGAAGATAACATGCCAACTGCAAGGTATCGACAAAACTTAAATATTTTGTATATCGCACTCGAGGATATTGTTCAGGCAGACACTACTTCAAGATGCAACTAAAAAACAGTAATGGGCTAATCATGACAGCAGGAAGCGATAAGAAGAAACTCTAATTCCCAAACATAGTTACACAGAGTTTTACAAAGACATTTAAACAAACGAAACTTGTAATGAGTTCTAACTATTTTGAGATAAGCCATTTCCACTTTACTTTGTAAGCAAAGCTGCATGGCAAAACTAGAGACAAAAAAAAAACCATCAGTTCATATGCTCAAATAGAATATCAAAATCCTAACTTTATTAATAAAGATAGGATCATACACCAACTATTTTCTCATGCTCAGATGAATTCATGAGTATATCATGAAGTCTATGAAACTAACTAGAAAAATAGTAGCACAGATAAAAATAAAACAGTTAGAGCACATTGCACGTTAAAGTTGGTTATTTCTTCATTTTTCCTGAAAAATGAATGCAATGAACCTAAGAAAAAAAAGGTAAAAAAAAATGTTAGTTAGGATATCTAGAAAAGTTTTAACTTTGGATTGCTATTCAACTTAGACTCTTTCACTAAGCATAGCGACAAGGACTTCCACAAAGCCAAAGACAGAAGCAGGTTACTGAAGAATTTCTTTCCAATTAGATGGAACCCTATGTGGACCATTATCTGTCTATGGAACTGATATTGAAGCTTCTAGAGGTTTAAAATGCAAATATATTATTTCCGGCCTTCAACTAAGTTCAACCCCAGGGCGCCTAGGACAAGTAGCAGGGCTTTCATCTCATGAAGTGGAGGTCTAGTGATCGAATCCCGCAAAAAGCCACCAGTAGATATGTGGGAGATTCATCCCTCATAACATGGATATTCGGATCAGCTCAGACCGAAAGAATGGGACTACTTAGTTGATAGAACCAAGGTTTACCGTGCCATGCCGTTTCGAGTTTCGGTAAACTCAGATCTCGAGACGTGCCGACCGTGCCGTGCCGACCGTGCCGAATCGTACAATTATATTAAAAAAATATAAGATTTATTATATAAATAGTAATAAAAATTAAATAACAAGAAGTCTCATTCATTTGTTAAAATTCAAGGTACATATTATAAATTATTACCACATTGAGTGTTGGTGTGGTTGATATCGACGAAATCTAAATCATGTAAATCTACTCCGTGCCTTGTTTGAAAATAATATACCCACATATCCCATTAATAAATATGATGATGTTCATTATTAAAAAAATAAAAAAAATAAAAAAAAACGAAATATGCAGACCGTGCCGACCGAAACAATATGATGATGCTCATTATTAAAAAAATAAAAAAAAAACGAAATATGCCGACCGTGCCGACCGTTTCGGTCGGCACGGGTCGAGACGGCCGAAAAACAGCCGTTTCGGCCGTTCCGGTTCCGCCAAGTGGCGGCACCGAGACGTCTCGGTCGGCACGACGCGTGGCGGCACCGAGACGTCTCGGTCGGCACGACGCGTGCCGACCGAGACGTCAAACCATGGATAGAACATTGGCCGATGCCAACCCTGCATTTACCTGTTTCGACAATCGGACAAGCTAAGCGGTTTCAAGCAGGGTATCCCACGATAATCTCAAAAAAAAAAAAAAAAAGGGGTTCAACTTTCAACTACCTTAGTGATGTAGATCAACCACATACGATGAAGATAGCTGAACACTAAAAGACATATAAGTTACATTTTTTTTATAAATGCTCTAGAAACTCGGTCCTAATACGAAATCCTTGTCCAACTAAGGGTGCCCCCAGAAAACTGTATCTCCCTTAGCTTACAAGTTTGAAGCAAAAAAAACACACCTTATAGACATGAAGAACTAACAGAGCACAAGAAATCATAAAGCATACCTTGCAGTTACTTCTTTAGTAGATGTGGAATTGGAAGTTCTACCTAAGGCACTGCTAGACAAATTGCTACCAGCAGTCAGCAATTCTTCTGATCCATTGACAACCTTCTCAGTAAAGTGGCTGGATTAGCACTATCGCTCTAGAAATGTAAAAGGAGGATCAATTACAGGAGAAGGCACACCCTACCTTTTCTTTCACTTTTTTTCCTGGATCCAATATCCGAGAAAGGACAACTACACTCTGCAAATTTATATTTTGGTCAGCACATTTCAAAGCTACAAATTTCTCTGGATAGCTATATCTGCTGGAGAAATATCAACCTATGAAGTGACCTTTTCTAACAGGGATCCAGAGGTGTCGGAGTTCTTTATTATGCTGATCAAGGGCTCCAAGATACCTTCTGCTTCTAACATCTGACAAACTTCATTACTGCAACCAAAAAGAAACAGCTAAGCGAAGTTGCCAAGGGCGATATCTGCTAGAAGATTGAGATTTAGAAATAAAAGGTTCTCTCTTTTTATCGAAAGATTAGTTGACATAGCCCTTTTGAGTTTGGATGGAATGTTCGAACAATCAATAAAATACAAAGATATAGAAATATACTAAAGGCAATAACCTGAGACATAGCCTTTCCAATGCATGAGTTGCAGCCTCTCTAACAGTTTCATTCTTGTGACCTAAGAGCAGAACCAAAGGTCTAACTGCACCAGCTTCCTTGGAAGCAATCCGCATATATTCACTAATTGATGCCTCAGCAATACTATGCGCAGCTCTTGATATAGCTGATTCATCTTCCAGACCAATTATCAAAACAAGACGAGCAACACCATCTATCCACGGTAGAAGTGTGTACTTCTCTACTGCAGGTTCATGATGAGGCTTACTCCCTTCGTCTGTTTCAATAGCTCCTATGCGTGCAAGAAATTGTTGTTGGGAACGCCCAACCATTGCGTACGTTTTAGCTTCCTCTAAATCAATTTTTCTCTCTCGGACATTCAGTCCGAGAAGTAACTCTGAAGCTCCAGACCTTGAAGGGCGGGAAGCCCGGTCTAGCTGAGTTCCATCAGGTAACGAAGGCCATGAGTGAGGAAGTGGCTTGAAAGATCTATAAGCAGAGGCACCAATGAGTGGCACACGAACTAAACCCTCTTCAGTTATCAGAATTCTGAAGTAGTCGTCTTTAGCAAACTCCAACAATGCAGCTTTTGCTTCTTTTCTTAGAACTTTAGAGCCTTCAGCATTACTTATACATAGCGCTGCCTGCATTCAGCATCTACAATGAGATTGCTCAAAAAATAAAATGTAAATTTTAGTCTCTCCAAATGATAAACCAATCGATACCCCATTTGAATCTCATCCACTCAACCAAAAACCCGATCAATGACTTTGACACTCACCCATATCATAAGATAGAAGCAGACTAAGTTGGTGTACTAATTAATGTATCAATTGGAATGATACATTGTATTGCTCAAAAGAAACACCCAGAATCAGCAACAATGCTACTAGATTAATAACAATACATTTATGATTGCTGCGAAAGAACCGGCAATGCATACCTCCACCCTAAAATAAAACCTCATATGCAACTAGAGCAAGTAAAATTTCAATCACAGCAGTACTATACCTATATGTAAGAAAAACATAAATAATCATGTAACTGTTCGCAAATGTGTCCCTATCATGAAGACGTCAATTGGGCCAGCCCATTACTGTTTGTGTGCTTGAGCATGGCTTGCATGCGAATAGACCGGCCAAGCATGGGCACACCCAGTAGTGCTCGTGCCGTGCCCATGTTGGGCTCTTGCCAGCACCTGTTTGACCATTTTCTTACCTTTTTTGTTTAAAAGACTCACAGAGAAATTAAACAATAGCGAACACATAACACAACAACAATTACATTATTTTCAAAAATTAAAAATTCGAATTCAAACTTACTGAGCTATGCATAGACAACATGAGTTACACATATGATATATCACGCACTTATGATACAATTATTCCGACAGATAATGTACGCAAAGGATTGTACTTTGATCCGAGATCATTTTAATCTAAATAAAACTAAGAATCCACTAAATTGATTAATTTACTAAAATTGTGGTGGAGGTCCTGGATCCTCAGGCAAGTTTAGCCCTTGAGGCAAATCTGAGAAGTTGCTGAAAATTAACATCAAGAATAACTTTTGGCCAGATAAGTGCCGCCCCGTGGTCTTTTATTCCCTTTAAGAGGTTTTTCCATGTAGATCAATGTGTCTAAATCTAAATTTCCTTTAGTATTTATACTTAACATTTGATATATCGAAGTTTCAAGAACACATAAAAATGTAAGTAACTTACTATGAAAATTGTTATACAATATTAGTTATATAAAACATAGTTATACAAACATGTTAACATACTTATATGAATATAGGTTTATGATTTTATCAATACAGTAACATAGTCTATACTTATATTTACTTAAAAAAGACATAAACAAACGAGCCTAGTGCCAGTCCCGTGAGCTCGTGCTATGTGAACTATTCGAGTTCGTGCCCGGTACGGCACAAATACTGTTGTGCCGTGCTTGGGCATGAGCCCAATAACACAATAAAAGTATAATATCATCTATGCTGCTAAGTTGATAGAGAAACTAATCTCGCTGACAAACTTGCTGAATGAGTGCTCACTAAAAAGTAAAAAGTGAAGTGTCAACAACATGATACTACAGTCCGGCCTAGTTCAGCCAGTAGTAAAGCAAGCATGAACATTTATGACATACAGAGTTTCCAAACATAACAAGCGTGACTGGTTAAGGTGAGATGTCTGATATACTGGTTGTTCGCACAGTTATCCCAGTATATTACCGATATCACATTCAATGATTTAAGAGAGCTGGTAGATGTACAACCAATTATTGTCATATGAAAGGTGTCGACTTACA
This sequence comes from Xerophyta viscosa, assembly GCA_002076135.1. Taxonomy (NCBI): domain Eukaryota; kingdom Viridiplantae; phylum Streptophyta; class Magnoliopsida; order Pandanales; family Velloziaceae; genus Xerophyta; species Xerophyta viscosa. The sequence continues at coordinate 180,690 of MJHO01000049.1, forward strand.
AGTTTTGGAATCACACCAGCTTCTACCAGTATTCCATGATTACAAGGATTCAAGGCCAAATTAGCAAGAATACCACCTACTGCTTCCTTGACTTTTACTTCTTCATCACCAAGAAACTTAATAAGCAAGTATACGAGATCACTTTTGCAATGTTTGTTCCATGCTTCTCATCAATAGATAGATTCCATAAGGTACATAAACTCTGCTCCTTTACCTGCACTCACGAAGCACTTTATCAGGTGTTAGAAAAGAGACCACTGCCAAGTTTCGCAGCTAAAGCCTAAAAGCTAAAGCAAAGGTCGATGTTTCGTCATTAATTAAACTTCATGGAACTTGCAAGCTACATATACAAGCTAACAATCCTACACTTCCAAAGCCGAATATCACCAATTACCCTGCTCAGCTCCTCTAGTTTAGAAAATTAGTTAATCTTATGCTCAGCTTATATACAACAGGAACTAGCATCAACAGTTATTCATAACCTACATTAAACAACACACCAATGGTGACTATACCCCAGAAGTCAAAGATGTCCGGCACAAAACGGCGGCTATTTCTTCTATTGCTCCACTTTCTGCTACAGCATCCCTGTACAAATTGACTGATGATATACTTTTCAAAAGACCAGCAGCTGCTTCGCATGTTGAATCAGAATCTGACTTAAGAAGGCTGACAACAAGCTTGGTGCAGCTAGAAAACTGCATGATAGCATCAATGCAGCTCTTTCCACCTTCAGAATATTTCCAAAGTGTAGTTACTGCCTGCTCCCTGTCTAAAGGATCATTGTCTAGACCAAGCATCTGAACAAAAAGACCAATATACCCTTCACCCGAACCAGAACCAACTTTGGTACTTAGATCCACAGCATCCTGAAGCAAAAAATGAATACAAATTATAATGCACTACATTAAAAATAATCAATCTTTAAAATACAATCAAGCATGGGGGTTTAGCATGTTGAATGTTAACCAGAGTCACAGTTTACAAAGCAACTTGACAAGTAATAGATCAGCAAACTTTTCTGCATGACCCGTTTAATGAGTCAAGATTGCCAAGCATGATTAGCTCCAGCCTAAACTTGCCGAATTGATGAGCTTGGGAAGCTTGTCAAACACAAGTTTGTTAACATTTTTTTTTCTTTTTCTTTTTTACTCTTTTTTTAAAAAAAATATTTAAACATGGGGCGTTGCGAGAATCGAACTCGCGACCTTGTTAACATAAATTTGTTCATATAAAAACTATCGTAATGGAAACATCAAAATTTTGCACATGAAAATCACAATCAATAAATAAATGAAACCCATGAAAAGAAAACAAATAAATCTTTCAAAAATATAGGATTGCACATATATGTGCTAGGAATAATCAATGTAACGTTCATGCACCTAAACGAGCCGAGTTATCTTAGGCAAAGCTCAAGCTTATTTAGTATTTGAGATTCAATCAGGCTCACGTTTGGCTCATTTATTAAATGAGCCAAGCTCGAGCGAACCTATGGCTATGTCAAGCTGCTTGCAAGCAGCTTATGAGCAGCTTCCCACATTTTCGCCAAAACTGAATCCAACTAATTGAGAATCTTGCTTATGTGTGCAGGTCCCTGCATGCCCCTGATGTTTTAAGAGCTGCGAAGCACTTATTTACAGTAATATTGCTTTTAAATTACAGCATTCAAACTATTTTGAACATGTACTAGTTTAAATTGAGCTTATTTTGTAACACATTGCCCAAGATTGTATAACCAAAACCAACTGAACAAGCATCAATTTCATTGAGAAGTTAAATCCAAATTTATAGTACCATTCCTAACAAAATTGATCTTAACAACGACGCTTACAGAACATACTGATGGTTCTATAGGCCTCCCGTCGGAGGCGCCTCCTCCGTCATCCCGGACGGCGCGTGCTGTGAGATGAGGGCGCCGGAAGCTTCGCACGTGCGCGATCCCCGGGAAGCACCTGATCGAAGAATAACGGGAGTTTGTCGGCGCTTCCGACAAAGAAAGCAGCGTACAACGGCGGCGGTTGGATCGGAATGGGCGAAGGTTGTGGCTGACCGCCGCCGGCAGCAGGACGGAGTCCATGGTGGTAGAAGCTGAAATGAACGCACTATCGAGAGATTAAGAAAATTCTCGGGGGTTTATCCGATTTTGTCGTGTAAACGGGTCGGGTCTTTTACAGATCCGCTCAACATTTTCTATGCCGTATTATTATCTTATAAAAATAAAAACAATTTACATACCAAAGCTCGTAAAAAGAAAAAAAAAATTAACGACGTTTGAAAAAAACACATAGGACGTGATAGAGGATATGCAAATGCTGAAAATCAATCAATAAAACATCTTTTCATTAAAGAAAAATCCCATATATTGGCAATAATAATATCTTAAAAAGCTATAACAATCTGCATACAATGAATTTTGGATCGTATATTGACAAGAACACGAAAATCACATGCAAAGTGACAGAAAAATATGTTAAAATTAAATCTCAGCCGTTAGATGAAGTAGATCAACGGCTGAGATGTTAGTTGAAAATAGGCTATTCTCAGGTCAATCTGAAAATAGCATTTCTCATATATATATGTATGTATGGCTCCTAATCTTCAAATCGTGGATGTAATGTACCACAAGAGAGCAGTCACACAAAACATAGTATATGTACCAGAAGGATATTGTCCACTTGAATATTTAGAGGCATCATAGAAAAGATTTTAACATGCAGCATGCCTCGCAATGATGCTTCAACTTCGGCATCTAAAGATGAGTGCATCATCATAATATTAGTATATTACCAATTTAGGAACACAAAAGTCCACCGAATGAAACTTTGTATGGTATATCAACCTCTGAGCCATCTTGTCTATGATACATGGAAGTCTTCACAGATCTAAGAATTGTTTAAAGACTTTGGAACTCTATTTATTTGAGAATATTTATAAAAAGTTCTAAATATAAAGTTTTTAATTACATTAAAATTTCTTTCTTAATATTTCTTTTCTAAAAGTATCTTAAAAATAATGTTTAGAGCCATCTGCACCAGAATCTAATGGGAACGCCAACCCATGAAACTTATCCAACTTAAATTGAAAACAGGCTTGTGAGTTTCAATTTACGCTGGCTATGATTTGGCCCATGAGCAGCCCATTGCCGATTATGTATGAAATTAAACTTATACGAATAAGGGTATTCACCAACACTTGCCAGGCGGCCCAGGCCCAACAAAAAAAAAGAAAAAAGAAAAAGAAAAGAAACTCCGGTTAGAAAGATTGCATGTGTTTACGTCCTTGTCACCACCCTTGACAAAAAGAAGCTCATCGCGACGAGCCTTTTTTCTAATGAGTTGCTAATCCAAATTACAAATTTTCTTAATTTGTCCTAAATTTTAAAGCTCTTTTTGGAATTAAAAATCAACTGTGTTATTAATTTTTTATCCTAGCGCTACTATATAGGTGTTATGTTGATAAATATTTGAAAATTATCTTTTATAGCAAAGTAGTAGATAAATAACGTCTATTTTTAACTGATGTTATTTATATTTTACATATGATTTTTGATAATTTAGAACATTGTTTCATATTTGTCCTCTGTCGATTCGATCCCCTAGGCACACGATATCTTAAAATAAAGAAATATTAAACCTACTAATAAAATATCTTATCCAATTGATAAAAGGCAAATAAATTGTGGGCCCACCTGCAGCGACGATTGAACCAATGAGGATCACGGGTTTTGGATATTGCTTCCGCCTACCCGGAACGAGCAGTCCATGCGAGCCCACGTCGCCTCGTAGCCGCACCGTTTGCGTCGTTCTGTTGTCGCTTAGTCTCACTGGCGGTGACCGGACAGCGTCGGAATGCTTTTGTGGTTGTTGTATCACGCGGTCCCATCACCGCTGCTGCTGGACCGTTTCCCACGACTAGTCGATACCCAAAACATATTTCATGCTTTCTGAATTCCCGTTTCCCGGTTCGTAATACTAGATTGCTTATCATTTCCTCTTCTTTTATGATTTATTTATCCCTCTTCTTGTTGCTCCGTACAAAAACAGCCCCGTTTCTTCGGCTAGTTTTTCGTTTCCCCATAGCATTTATAGTGTCAACCATCCTAGTTCCGCGCATACTTCCACCCCTTATCCTGCGCATGGCCTTCTGAGCCCACGTCGACGGCGCCGCCGCTAACTCCGCCGCCTCAACATCCCATGACCTCCCCGGAACCGCCTTCCGCGGCGGCGGAGAAGCCGTGGACTCGCGATGAGATGAAGGCTTTCGAGAACGCGCTGGCCACCATCTCCTACGCCGACGCCGCCGACGTTGACGGAGAAGCTACATGGGGCCAGGTAGCTGCGCAAGTGCCCGGAAGATCACCGTCGGAGCTCCGGCGGCACTACGAGGCTCTTGTCGAGGACGTCGAGGCCATTGAAGCCGGGAAAGTTCCTATCCCCATATATGCAGGAGAAGAAAACGTGGAGAGAAATGCGAATAATAACTGTGGTATTAATAATATTAGCAACAAGAACGGTAATAATCAGCAGAAGATTGGCTGTGGTAATAATAACCATCAACCTGAGAAAAAGTTGTCGAAATCGGAGCAGGAGCGGCGGAAGGGAATTCCATGGACGGAAGAAGAGCACAGGTTCGCAATTTTGTTTTTGTTTTTTTTTTTGTTGTTGCCTTTTCTAAGATATTTTATGGAATTAAATTCGATTTAAGCGCCACTTTTCTATTAGTTTATTATAGAAGTAGTTTCGTCACGTATAACGTGGTTTGGGTCAGAGCTACTGAGCTAGGTTCGATAGCATAATATGAGCAACACCTGGTTTACTACCACGTAAAGGCTGATGAACATGGGTACAAATCGATGCTAGCGTGGTTCATAAACTATGATTTGTCATGTTTCTGTCGTGCGAGGTTGCATCCCGGTAGACTGGTCTGGTTTTGACTTGCTCAGAAAAATTACAAGTTTCATCTCTGTTTTTTAAGGAAAGATGAGACTGAACTCTTTTTGATCTGCTTGTTTCTTATCTTAATTATGAAAGGAAGTTTTACACGAGCTATGTTGTTAATTAGCTTCAACTCAGTTATAAATTTCGTTAATTTGATCATAGAATTAACAATAGTAAACTGCTGTTTTCTGTAATACATAGTTCATGAACTGTTGTGTTATGATATTTATCAACTGTTGAGAATGATATTTAATAGTTGCTTTATATCTATAATATACATCTGTAAGAATTTCTTAATTGTGTCGTGGGACTCATCATCTAAACAGTGTGGATTGCATCCATGATATTTAACACCTGTTTACGTTCTAAAACCAAGAATTACGATAAGTATATGATTCCAACAACAAAGCCTCTCCGACTTATCGAGAAGTATGAGGACTTATGATTTTAAAGGACATGTCATGATATTCTGAGTTAAATAGAGGTAGTTCTTGTTAAGAGGTCCTATATTCCCTTGTTTATTATTTGATCCTAGCGATATAAGCATGGTCCAACGATATGGTTTAGCATGTGGTGGGTATTTTCTATACAATATCTCTCTCAAAAAGGAAATAAAAACAAAAAAAAAGGAGAAAAATAAACACATACATTTATATTGCTGTTTTCAGGCTGTTCTTGCTTGGTCTTGACAAATTTGGAAAAGGAGATTGGAGAAGCATTTCGCGCAACTTTGTGATCTCGAGGACTCCCACTCAGGTTGCAAGCCACGCCCAAAAGTACTTTATCCGCTTAAACTCGATGAATAGAGATCGTAGGAGGTCGAGCATCCATGATATCACTAGTGTGAACGGTACCGATATATCTTCCCCTCAAGGACCCATTAGTGGCCACGCGGGTGCATATTCTGCTACGAACGGATCATCCGTCAAGAACCCTCACCATCCAACTATGTATGGCCCGCACCTCGGGCATCCAGTTACCGACCATATGGGTTCAGCCGTAGGCACGCCCGTTATGCTTCCACCGGGACATGCTCCTTATCTTGTTCCTCTCGCCTACCCAGTTCCTCCGACAATGCATCAGCAGGCGTCTATGTAAATTTTCTCTGTAAAACATGCCGGAACTACAAATACTCTCCCAGAATTCCGCCAAATTTTCTGACATGAAAATCAGAACTATGTGCCGGTTAATGTTCCATTAAATCTGGTAGAAGATTTGGGAGCCACAACTGTGCATTAAGATGAGTTTCAGGTTTATTGCTTAGCTTGTGATTGTCATGACAATAGTTCTCCTGAGAGCTGCTTATGCTTTACTTTTGGGATTGTACATGTAATAAAACTCCATCAAAGTATTTATATATATTTTTTTTGCGGTCGAATGTTAAATCTGTTCAGGGGGCTTGTAGTTCCATGATTGTGATATTCAAATATTGAGCTCAGGTGTTACAGCTACATATCGTTTTATTTTTTTTAACATTTAAATTTGTTTTCTGAATATGTATTGCAGCGAACAAAATTCAAACCTTGTAAATGATGGCGCCTACCGGCTGAGCTATCACGCCGGGGTCTATTATAACAATTATATAACACAAACATTTGGTCAGAGTATTTCTGAATATAACATAACAAGAATGAATTGAACTCCTCAAGAAAGCTGCTTACGAAACAAACAAAACAAGCCGAATTACTTTAAACGATCAAGGAACAAGAAACGAGAAAACAATATAGACATCAAGGAACACTCTTTCAGTAGCCTCCCAATCATACATTATTGAGGATATAATGACACAAATGAGTTGCAATATGAATAACAGGTTTAACGGAAGCAATTATTAATCTTATAATAAAAATAATGCCCATCGAGTTAATCCGAGCATCACGTAATTTGCTTTTGAGCAGCATATAGTTCAAACCATGCTTTGGGTGTAATTTTGGGACAACTAGTAGAAGCTCTAGCATTTTTCTTGTTACATAAAATGTCAGAGACTGACTAAACCAACCACCTAATAAATGGTATCCTTAGGAATTAAGGAATTCAAAATTCCTTTTTCTTTGCTGCATAAAACTATCAAAGCATAATGGTCCAGAGGTATGACTGTGCATAATCATGAACCTAACTTTAGTCTAACTAATTATGCTCACTTTCTAAGACTGGTAATTTATGCTTTACAAAGCAAAAAAGAAGAAAAACAAAAGAAGGGGATGCCTCATGCAAACAAAACTCATAAATCAATGGCTCGTAAAAACTGATGCTACTGTTAGCAAATCTAAAATTATCTACTAGACAACAAAGTTTTACCAGGCTATCTGTCTGACAGGAGACGACGAACTCAAATAGAAACTATACTTCAAGACTCATGAACTCCTTAATATAAGGTTAATGCCTGGATGGACACATTACCAAAATCTGAATATAAATAAGACCAATATGCAGACTGATATGTTTCATAACCAAGGAAAAAATCAGGAGTGATATAATGATTCAATTAGTAGAAATAAAAAACAATAATTGGTTTCAAACAGGAATGAAATGTAAATCAATCTTAAACGAATGGACAGGATTGTAAATGACAGACTAACAAAATAGAAGAAGGTAGCATTTCTATCTGTTAATTGGACGCAAGAAGACACTCAATATATAATGGATCCATATCAAGCCTGTAATACCTCTCTTGTTAGCTTTTAAGTAGGGTTCGTCAGTCTAAGCTTCAGTAGCTAGTTAAAAGTTGTTTATGGCCCCGATGAGAAATTAGACTGCTTAGAAGCTACTGACAGTGACCTTACAAGCCGATCTTGACCGAGTAAATACCTGAATCAGGACTGTCGATTAGCTTGATTCGTCCAGTGACGCGTGGTTTGACAACTGATATTAATGCAGCAAGCATTCCTGTTATATATAGGCATACAGCTGAACTTTACAAGTCCCAACTCATGTCGACACAATTTCATCTCTGCAAAATCACCTTAGTTATAAAGTCTCAAAAGGAAATCACGAAATTGCTCCATTTCCTTACATGACTTTGGGCTCCAATCTGAAGAGCTCATCAATTTGGGTCAGTTTTCAGCATAGAACAACCAAGTTTCCTTGTGATCAAGCCAACTCTTCAATCTTATGACAATCTATTAGAACTAAACCAAAGTGTTTAATACAAGCAATATCATTATCGTACGCAACTATCCTTTTTGATACAAGAATGTCTAATAAAGGAATTGAGTGCCATTAACATGACAAACATGACAATCTAATCCTGCAACAGGAAACTGGCAAATTTGGTGTTTCAGATAATAGCTTATTTACTCATGACATCCTGCTAACAAAATCATACAAAGTTTCTCTTCTGTATATTAGGCAATGAGCCAAAGCTGAATCTTAAATACAGTATTTATGTTATCTAACATTAATTTTTCATATTTCATCTTGAAATACAAGTACGGAAACACGGTAGGAAGTTATCATCAATTTTAAGAATAAACATGCTATAGTTGTATGGGATTGTATATAGCAAGAGCAAATTCTAGCACAATGAAGATAAGTGATCCTCTCATATCCGCGACACTCAAATGGGTTCTCAATGTAATTCCTGAGGATCTTTAATGCGTGTCTCATCCTAACATAAAAATCAACAAGCACAAATGCTAAATGCACAGTTCCTATATACCATGTATTGAAATTATGAGAGTACTTCATAAAGTATACGTCACTTTAAATTTAAATCATTTGCTTGTATAAACAGTACTATCGCACCACGCTACATGAGAGCGCCATCTAAATAGACCTACAGGGTAAACCAAGACACAATACATCTCTTAAGTACCCTCTATAGAGCTATCACAGATTTCCGTACCAAAGAGTTCCATGCCAATACCTCTATAATCCAAACCACAATGTTAAAAGATATAGTCATCCTCCAATCTTCATAACCTGGAGCAAAAACACACATAACAAGCAAAGCGATTGTCAAACTCGAGTTAGCTGAATCTAAGGAATAATCTAAGATTAGTGAACATACAATTAAAGATTAAGTCAACTGTAAAAATCGGGCGTAATCTCGGACAACCACAACCCTGGGAATAGCGTCTGCACCAAAGCATCAAAAAACGATTGTAATACAGTCGATTAAGGCAAGATATGCTATAAAAGAAAATGGACGCATACATCGAGCTGCTTCTGAATGTTGCGCTGCCTCTTCTTCGGGCGCCGCGGAGGCCTTGTTCCCTTGAGCATCAAAAAGTCCTCCTCGATTTCCTCCTTCGAGATCTCCACCGAGAACTTCCGCCGCATCCCTCCCTCCGCCGTTGCCGTCATTCTCATTGGCGAGTTGGGCCTTTTCTCTGCCGGACTCCGGCACGCCGCCCTCCTCGTCCTCAGATTCCACGGCATCGCCGCTGCCGCTCTCGACGGAGAATCTCCACCCCCTCCACCGGTGACCTCATCGTTTCCGACTGGTTTTGGTTTACTCTTCTTCTTCTCATCATCGTTGTCGTTGCTACGCCGATCGTTGGGGGGACTTTCGTCTTTCCGAGCAACAGAGCTCCGTTGATGTGGCGCCGGAACCGGCGGACTGAGAGGGTGGTAAACGCAACGGAGCAACCGGCGAGTGCCCCAGCTGAGGCTTGGGAACGAAAAGTTATGGAGTGGCGGGCGAGCGGCGGCGACGGAGGACGATACAGCGGCGGCAAGACTCTTCGTCGGCGCTGTCAGCTTCGTGATCTCGCCCTCTTCTTCCTGATCGTCGAATGACATCATCATCGGCAGAAAGGTTCTCCGGCGAGGACGAAGAGAATCGAGCACTGTTTGGTGTGGATTTATATTGGAGGGAAGCGGGTCGCAACGCCGATTATTATTTATTAGAACTGCGATACACGACATAACGGCAAGTTTTCCGTTAGCTACTGTCAGTTCATCGGACGGTTCACGTTGAATACTGTTATATCTCCGTTTTCTTACTCCGTTTAGGAACCATAACCACAAGAATAACTAGCAGGACAGCCATATTTGAACCAGCAAAATCACCCATAAAATTACTTCTTCTTTTTTTTTCAGGACAGGGAGCTTTTTATAAGGAGTTCACAACTGTGATATGCCTCAAAGAACCAAACTGATCAAGAAAATTACATTTTAATAATTTCAAATCGGTAGTATATTTTACTCGTTCGATTTTGATTACCGACTTTAATTATTTTTTATATGTTGCTATTGTTGGTTTCATTATTGAAGAAGTTGTATACGATATGTGCCCGTGAGATGAAAAATACACAAATATGAACATATCTTATATCATTATTATGATCTTCTTCTTCCTTCTCATTGTTCCCTTTTAAAACTTTCAAAGTCGATAAAATCCTTTCCTTCCTCTCTTTTATCCTTTCTACTTATTTATGCCGCATTCGAAATAGCGCTTAGATAAATTTCGTCAATCAAGTTCATAAGTTATCACATAGATCATTGGAAGTTCACCTACCATATTATTGTACTCTTGTTATTAAAAAAAAAAGTAGCTGACAAAGAAAGAAACATCCTTATATAATTGACCATGTATTTATATAGATGAAAAAACTAAAATTTGTTTAAGAAATTCAACCTAATAATTTTAGAGTTCTGAAGAATAAAAGATTACCGATTTTATCACAAATATTCTACAAGAACTAAGTTATAATGAACTTAAGTTCTTGTAGAATATTTGTGATAAATTGGTTATCTTTACTCTACAAGAACTAAGTTCTAATAAAATCAAATGGATGTGAGATGTTGGTAAAATTAAGGTCCGGTTAGCTGTGTAAACATTTCGAATTCGAGCCTCCGAGCCACCTGTTTAGGATAGAATAATTTATCTTAAATTGTACTATGTCGCTTCGTTTGTACTGTCTTCTGAACTAGTTGGATATCACATAAAAAATAATTAAAAAAAGAACTAAGTTCTAATAGAAGATGAAAATATAAGTACAAGTTGTAATTTATACCAATTTTATAATTTCAAGCTTTAATAGATGATAAATTATACAGTAATCTTGAACCAGTGCATAAATCGGCGGTTAAACACTCATAAAATATATATATTAAAATTAGGCTATATTATTAGTCTCAGTGCCACATTAATTTGCCCATTGATATACTAATTAAAAGCTGTAAGCTCTAATAAAAAGATACAATTACTAAATGTAGGTACTGGTTTTAGTCAACGTAGATGTATATATTAATTCAATCCTTTGACCAAAATAATAATAATAATAATAATAATTTATTCAATCCTTGACTTAGCCATGCAAGCCAGGCTCACCAGCTCGTTCATTAATCTCCCAACCTCATCATGCGACGATCCACCATCTTCTACCGCCGCTGCCGCCAACTCCCTCAACCTTCTCGCTGATGTCCGCATCTTCTCCGCCTCTTCTCCGGCGCTCATCACTCTCTCCACCGCCATCACTACCTTTTCTCTCCCCACGACTACCTCTCCCTCCGTCGCAACTATCTTCGCTCCCACCGCCACTCCGACTCCCAGTACGTCCACCACCAGCCGCTCGTTGAACGACTGATCAGCGCATAGAGGCCACGTAACCATCGGCTTCCCGGCGACGACGCTCTCCAGCACCGAGTTCCATCCGCAGTGCGTTATGAACCCGCCCACGGCCTCGTGGTCGAGTATCCTCTTCTGCGGCGCCCACCCTCTGACGATCAAGCCCTTATCTAGAGGCTGAGATTTCTTCACCAGCCACTCTAAATCATCCGGAGCGTCCGTTGGTACTACCCAGATGAACGGCCGGCGTAATTCGTCTAAGCTCAAGGCTATCTCTTTCAGCTGTGGAGAACTCATTTTACTCAGACTGCCAAAGCAAACATATAAAACTGAGCCTTGCTTCTGTTTGTCGAGCCACGAGAGACAGTCGGAATCTTTATCTGCTGGAAAAGCCCGACTGGAGTTCGTATAAACTGGGCCAACGTTCCAGGCGCGGCGGCGAAAGGCGGATCGGAAGTGGTCGGCGAAGTCGGGCTCGAGCTCGTAGAAGCTGTTGACGAGGACGCCGTAGCTGCGGGCGTCAGCATGGCGCATGCGCTCCATGACGTTATTAAAACACGTCCGCGTTTTGAGCGGCGCGGGAATTTGCGCACGTGTCATGCAGAGCCTCCAAGGAAGGCCGGGGACGGTGAAGAGATCGTCGTCATCAGCGACGGCGTCCTGTGGCCGGTTGCTGTGTAAATGCTCTAGTAAGCAGAGAGCGAAGAAGCTCATGCCGTGAAAGACTATGCGGGGGATGTTAAGCTCGTCGGCGACGTCAGCGGTCCACGGAAGGAACATGTCGGAGACGAGGCAGTCGGGGAGGTCTGGAACTGCCGCGGCGCGGAGGTGTCCGACGAGGTCGTCGCGAAGAAGTGCGAGGGCGTTCTGGAGTGCAATGAAGTTTTGGTCCGCAACGGCGGAGGGGGAGTCCCAGCCGTCGGGGAGACCGGTAACGGACTCAGGCGGGAGAGGTAGAACGAGGACGGAGATATTGGAGCACCGGCATACGGCAGCGGAGATGACGGCTGCGGTGGAAGGAGTGGCGACGATGTTAACGCGAGCGCCGCGGCCTGCGAAAAGACGGGCCATGGCTAGCATCGGAAAAAGGTGGCCGGCGGCGATGTACGGAAAAAAGCACATATGTAGCTGCTGTTTCTGGACGGCTGCCGCATTTAGGAGCTTGGGAGACGGCTCTTCCGTGTCCATGATGGATATCGCGGCCGCCGGAAGAGACTGTTTTGATCTGCTTATGAGTTAGAGATATTATCATCCTACTAGGTTAGTATATATATATATATAAATTAAGAGGGAGAAAAGATCTGCGAAAATGGTGAATCGGCGGTGGAAGAGAGAGAAAGAGGAGGAGTTCGTTAAGAGGATCTTTCTGATCATGTATATCCCATGATCTCGGTAGTTCGCAACAGCTGTACCGTCTTGATCCATGCCATTTGGCACAAAAAGGTTTTTATTTGAGTTGCTAAATTAATTACGGAGGCTTTGTCACCTACTGCACAAAACTCCGCCAAATAATTAATTATTTAAATAAATTATATATTCACCATCATTCTACAATCGATTTATAAAATTTAATATAAAAATTATAAAAAAGTAAATATTTAGTATTATTATTTATATATAATAATATATTACTAATATCTATATATGGGTGTTAGAGTAGTATTAGCTAGATAATTAATATAAAAAATACCATCAAATCCACTTATGTGTTTTAATATTATAAATATATATGTCTCATTTTCGGGAGCCCCGTGGAAAGTTCATACTTTATTTTAAAGAGGGTACGCAGTTTTCTTGGCATTAATTTATAATATTACCACAGTCGCCGAAAATAACAAATTTATTGGCAGCATTTATCTTCGATAATATCAACAAAAAAAAAAAAATAATAATAATGTGAAACAACAATGGCATTGAACTCCCTATATAACAACATGCGACATTTTCCATTTCGGGAAAACGAGGGGCTGAGATGGAAAAACCCTGGAGTCTTTACATAAGCTTGAAAAGTAAACAATGAAGCAACATGAGATTACAGAATCTGTATTGACATTATAGAAGAGAGAACAAGCAACAGACTTTATGCACATTTTAATAATATTTTCCATGAAAAGTCTTAATATGACATTGTTAAAAATGGTAAAGTATAGATCTTTATAACATGACATAGATATCGAAATTTACCATGGTTACTTATGGTTGTGTGTTATTCTTTTCGCAATAAACTTGGTTAGAACGTGCGTCAGAATCCCTATCGGGCAGAACATCAAGCACAGAGTAACAGAGTGGCGCGTCTCAATGCCGTTCTTCAGTCCATCCTGAAAAACTTGCCTGTAAATCAATATTGCACCAGATATCAGATACTAATTCTTAAAATAAAGGATGCATAATTCTTTTTTGTTATAAAAAATAAAAATAAAATCATGGTACACAACCTTGCTGCAAAAAGATCAATAGCCAACAAGTGAATCCAAGCAGAAGCCATTGTCATCTCGTTTGAAAACATTCTCATCATTCCTGGCAACTGCGGAACAATTACTTGCTCAAAAATGATTTTCCCGCTGACGGATTCGACAAACACGATTTGCAATATGTCCTTTCTCTAATAAAGTAATGTTCTTTATTTTAACAAGCTACTTTTGCAAGAATGAATCTCATTATGCCTTTGTATCCCTGAAATGAATTTGAGAGTAGGTTGCACCTTACCTGAAGGATTGTTGTAATTTATTTTCAGCGTAACAACGAGTTAAAACAAATTAAAGAAAAAAAAAGGCGTCGTCTGCATCAAAAGGTACAGTAAAAGATGTAGAACAGAGACAGTTAATTGCAGCAGTAGTAAACTAAGTATATTTAACCTAAAAGGAATATATTAAGAATTAATGGAAATTCAAGAAGAACACGTACTTCTGGAAGCAAGTATTTACTCGCAAACATCAATTTCAACGTCTCCGGAGTCCAAGACAAATACAGAAGGTATGCGTACAAAATACCAAGTGAAGCATAAGGTATGATGCTCTCCATCGATTGTTTAGTCTGCAGTAATAGAAGATCAAATCATGCACCTTCATTTTTTTTTAATCATCAGAAAATGTAAATAACAGATTTCAAAATATAACTTACAAGTTGAGTTTTAGGAGCTACCACCATTAGTGCGTAGAAAGGAAGAACTGCAGCTGTTCCATAAGTGAAAGCTGTGCTAGCAATCTGAGAAGTAGTCCCCGCAACTGTAGATTAAAACAGTTAGAAATCTGCCTTTGCACTAGCCATGACTATGAATCCAATTCCTGCAACTTTTGCTTAATAGAGCTGATTATTTTTTATTTTTATTTTTATTTTTATTCCTAAGAGCGGACCCATGCCATCTTAGGGGCGCCAACAATTTTTGCAAACGTGATTAAATTATAACACCCGCTTTGCAGCCCACATGGTTAGAATTGGGACGGGAACTGCTCCCTTCTTGATCCGGACACTCCACTAGACCCTCTACTTGCGCGGCACAATATAGTTAACTGTTAACGCAATATAGTCAACTGTTATTCAGTGCCAGCTCCTTTAGATTTTCGCAGTATACCAACTTTAAAAATTAGTTCAGCACACCACCCATTTAAAGGTCATGATCGTTTGATGTAAAAGTACGTTCTAGCTCTTGTTTTTAAGGAAGCCTTTATGTTTTTATTGTATCATTTCAATGGCACTTTAAAAACACTAGATGAGTACGTTCAAATTAAACAACGTAATCACAAAGAATGCATTTAACAGAGTCGGAGACCCGCTATTAGTTTTTGTTCTAATCAGGTATAGGAATCCAATCAATACGGGCTAACGGAAAGCAAGAAGTAAACACAGGATTATGAGAAGATACTTACTAGATGCTGACATAGTGGAAACCCTTCTTTGAGAGAAAGTCCGTGTCAACTTTCGTTTCGATACCAATTTCGATCCGCCGATAAAATTCCAACGTAATATAAATTTTCTTCCTCTATCTGAAAGTGCTTGTCCATGCAGCTCGGATTTTGAGCATTTCAAAGCAGCAACCTGCGTCTGTATTCCGTTGCAAGGGAAACGTAAAATCTGCACGCTCCTGTAAGTTTGAACCTACATATGAACCATTCACGTACTAATTATTATATCATCAAGAAGACTATGTCGAACATTGGATGAGAGAAAGAGCAAGAATTGTGTTTTTTTCCAAAAAAAAAAAAAACAAACAAACAAAGAAAAAACTGCAACAACCAGTAATTACTAATCTGTGTAGATTAACTTCCAAGCTGGACAATAAATTTTGAAATTAGGCGTCATTGATAGCATGTTTAAAGAAAGAAATCAGCCCATCCATCCAGCATGTCAAAGCAAACGCATGAACTGCTGATCTGGAGACAAGATCAATTTAATTACCTAAGACATAAAAATGTCTTTAGTTATGTATTTAATTTTGCTAACTCCAGGTTCTTTAAACTCTCAAGAAAACTCCAACAAACAGGTAATATTAGAAGATGCAGCTGTGAACATTGTCTAACAATAATGGATTTAAAATAGATACCAATTCCAAAAAAGGAAACTACCTAGAGCAAACAGAAGTTAAAGCAAAAAATATAGCAAAATAAAAGAAAAAATAATTAAGGACCTTGTATAAAGCCAACTTGGGAATGCAGTGAGAAGAGCCGCAGAGAAGAGCCATATGAACTTGAGCTGGAGTTTGAGAAGACGATTAGATAGATGCTCGTCGTCGTCGTCCTCCATGTTCTCCTAAAGTTGCTTTTAAAAACACTCTGTTGTTGCGTTCGCGAAGAATCAATAGTGGGGAGAACGCGAAAGGATGGAAGATAATGCACCCAAAAAAGAAAGTAATCCGCAAATAGTTGTGGGTGGGTGGGTGGGTGGAGCACCACATCCACCATCGCCATCGCCATTGCCATTGCCATTGCCATTGCCATTGCCATTGCCAGTGGAGATATCAAGAGAGCCCGACAGTACCACGTGCCGCGCTGGAAGCGATAGTGGCCCGGCGCGCAGCGGAGCTGACCGAATAAGATGTCTCTCTCTCTCTGCCGATGAATGTTTTTTGGCATTGATAGTGTGCAACGCACCCTAATATATGCTTAGGTCACACTCTAACACTCTAAAGGGAAATATACACATATTTTTTTAAAAAAAAATTATAACTACAATTTATATTTAATTAAATTATGCTATACATTTTATATTTAATTTTTTGTTAAAAATCCTAAAATAATCGGAAAAAGAAATACAATGCCAGAAATCCAAAAAATCACAGAAAATCCAGTTTTAAAATATGCATAACGTAGGTCAATTTTGAGCAACATAGGCTCACTTCCATGATGCTCACATTTTTTTTTTTTTAATGAGAAATTTTTGGGAAAAATTTGGAGACCACCGCTAATAGAACCAATCGATAGAAGAAACTTGAATGGCCCTTCGATATGTATTAGGAGCCCAATAACGGCCCGGAAGTCTTGTTCAGGCCCAATAGCGGAATTGTTACGTACCCAAAACCCCAAAAACATTCTTGCTTCTCATAACTTGAAAGCATTTGCAACAGCGCTCACGTTAAGGCTCAAATACTTTGCTTTCCCCACATCGTATGCCCTTGCAGATGAGGAGAAACAAAATATCAGAAATGATTTAGGGTTGCACTTCTCTGAAGATGATCGCCGCCATCACCACCGGTCCACCACCATGAAAAAGCCCTCTCATGACTCCAGTTGTTGTCGCCGGCGCAAGGGCATTGATGATTCTAGCGTTTGCGTCTATGAGGTGTTGGTGCGGCTTCCTAGGTTCATCGCTAAGCCCAGACATGCACCTATCGACGACTACGACATTACTTGGAATGTGATGCTGTATGATCGTCCAGGTCGTACATGCATGCTTCCTAGGGTTTTTGGAATAATGAGATTCAGAATGAAAATATGTTTTTGATTAGTCTTGTTGCTTAACTTAATATGGTTGTATTCACGTTTCTTTTTCTTTTTTTTCTTTTTTTTTTTTTTAATTTTTTAATTTTTATTTTGGCTTAGGCCATTACACTTTTGAATAAGTTAACGTGTTTCACAAAAATGGCCACTTTAAAATTTTGGTGAATATGCAAAGTATTCTGTCCCTCCCAAAAAAAAAAAAAAGAAAAAAAAAAAGAAAATTCAACTAAACCAAGCGTGCTATTATAAAAAATTTCTTCTTGTGTAGGGGAAAAAGAAGAAAAAAAACAAATTAAAAATTAATTATGTGCAGTTCCAGCTGACATTTGGTTGCTGCAAGGTCTCTGGTTGAAATGAAAGATTCTTTATATTAGGAACCATACTTTTTTTAAAAATATATTATACTTATTAACTTTCACTTAATCTCTTTCCAAATTGTACTTTAATATGTAAGATGTATATACACTTCTACAAAAAAAAAAAATACATATCCACTTACTTATCTAACACTTCATAAAAGCCAAAGCAATGATCATTTTTGAGTAATTAAAGTATTCCATCCCAATAGTGACAGTGCTCTTACATTAAATAATTATTTAATAAAACATAGATCTACTTACCTTTTGTTTTGCACTGTCCGCATTAGTACATCCGAGGCCGAGTTCATGCGGAGGCAGGGTAGAAAAATGGTGTATAAAGAAGCATATTGGGCTAGCATGAATATTGGGTTGGATCGAGTTGGACCCTGATTCATACCACTGCCTCGATCCTTCTGGATTGTCCTACATCGGTTGGTGATTGAGAAGTTAATGTACTTGTATATATGTGGGCTAAATGCATTTAAAAACCAGAGCGATCCATTTTTAAGTGGGACAAGTGGATCCCACATATTTTCTGTTTTTTAAATTAAAAAAAAAAAAGCAGGTTAGATTATAAGTGCTTATGAAAGTTAACAACATGTCGAGATCCAAGTAGTGGCCAAAAAAGGAAGAAGGGAAAAAAGCAGGCTAGATAAATTAAGAATAATAATGATAATTAATAAGTGGGATATGTGGGGATTAAGGTACTTTAATATGTAATCAGTACTCCATGTATCACCATCAAGAAGCTTAGATAATCCATAGATTTATTTACTGAGGAATAGTATGGATTAAATAAAGAAAATTTGATAAGCACCAGTTGACTTAAATTTGGTGGGATAACTACAAAATTTGTTGGGATAAGAATCATTTAACTGTCTTTTCATTATTTTGGAACTTTGCTACTTATCTTTTTAATTAGACAAAGAAATATTGCTGCCAATTCAATGCATCTATCTTCCGTCTGCCTCTATATATATCTTTGATTATTTATTTGTGTTATTCGTAAAATTTGCATACCAGTCCGCCGACACCACCAATAGTTATACGCCCAACTCAGCAGTAATATCAAATATATCTCATAGTAGTCCACCATTTTTTATTTTTTTTTGAGAGAGAATACGTCTGAAATGGTATAATGTCATTATGCTTGAAAATATTACGCTAGTGACCCAATGCTACTAATGGCCGAACGCCGCCTCAAGTACTTAATTTGAAATGTTATGATGCTTTGGCGATGATGATCGATGAATAACATTCTTTTGCGATCTCGGATCGATGCTAATCGTTCCCCCGCTCGAACGAAGCATGTAACCGTTATATTACATTATAAGATGTGAATGTCCTAATCGAATTTGCATCCTGTTAATCCAATTTAATTCTCTTTTAAAGGAGAAGTTCGCATGCAAAGTTAAAGTTTAGTGGAATAACAAAAAGTTGAACTTTTCGAACTGCTTGCTAATATGCTGTAATTAAAATATAAAGAAAAAAAAAAAAGATCATGCAATAATATATAAATTTAACGTAGCCACTATGTATCTCTAGATTATAATATTGATGAATTTGTTGTCTAAAAAAATATGGTATTATGCGAATCCAGACATAAGTCTACTTGGCTTAATGAAACCCTGCGACCGCAAATAAATAATTATTTATTTTCAAACCTTATTATAATTCATTTAATTAAATAATACATTACATAATTATAAGATTAATCTAAGCTAGCTAGATTCAAGGTCTTATCCATGGCATTTTTATATATCTAAGAAAATAATTAATGGATGCTGGCAGTTGTGGTGTATATTAATTACTATGAGGGCAGGCCGGGTGCCCGAGTTCGAACTCGCCGAGCTTTATAGAGCAAATTTAAATCCGGTTATGCGCACGGTGTACAGTACACATGCAACGAAGGTGTGAGGGGTTTTATGGGAGCTCTCCGCCGGGATCGAATTAGTTCTTCGGAGGGGGATATTGGAGATCGAGTTTGGATCATTGCTTTAATATTACTGCCCACTGGCTTCCAAAAAATAAAAAAATTTATTTTTTAAAAAAAAAAAAATTAAAAAAAAAGTCTATCTCATTATGATAACAACCAACGACGGCCAAGAGCAGCATCCAACTGGTTCTCCTTGTCTTATTGGTTTAGAACTACACCTCCACGCAGCTTCTAAACCCTAAAATAATAATATAATAAATTAAAAAAAAAATCCAAGAATCTGTAGATAAAATAATCTCAAGTTGCATGCTACGTGGTCTATATATGACATAGAAAATTTCAAGTCATGAATCAGAGAACGACTCTTCTTCGTGTGTTCTGCTCATCAAAATGCATTCTTTTATTGTTCTCATCATATATAGTTTATTTATTACTCTAATTTAATTAAGTGCTTCATTCAACTATATATAGCTTAATTAAATCGCGCTACATTACCACTGAGGACTGTATATTCTCCTGAATTATATTAAGTTATTTGGATTTTTCGACTAAGATAAACAATAAATAAGTAAGTAATATTATGTATAGATGAATGAATATTAGTTAGGGTTTTTGAGATGCATGGAACCAGTACGTTGGGTTCACTCTCATTGTTTTTGACCATGATCTCAACTCGTGACGTATCTAAAAAGCCAAAAATATTGTTGCTTTACTACAAGAGTCAGGGTTTTTGTTATTACTTAGTTTCACATCTTGTGCGTCACAATTGATAGTTAATTAAGGAGTCGACAACAAAATACGACCAACTAACACAAACCCTAGGCTTTGCGTCATACATATAAATTTTCAAATTTCAAATATTTACTCGTACAAATTCGACCTAAGTTGCTGACTTAAATAATGGTACTAAACATGTTATATATTAGGTTTACTCGCGACATCGTAATTGTTCTCTAGAGCTCAACTTTTTAGTACTTATTTCTACTTATATTTCTTAATTATATGCATTTTACTAATTAAGAACACATTAACTTATAATATAGTTAGTGGCTAATAGTTGTATTGCTATTTCATATAGTGTGCGAGTACTCGCTCTATGTACATATATACATGTACTCAAATTAATTATTTTACATATACAAGTTACCGGAGAATTTATTTTACCAAAATTATCTAGTATAATTTAACGGTGGAGCAGCATATAGCGGTGTATACGAAAATTTCTAAGCTGTCATGTCTTACGTGGGTTGACACTCCAAGTTTGGTAGGTTTTTACGGCGGATGTGATTGCGACTGAAAATTTTTCCGAGTGTCACAAAAAAGCATTAAGAGAGAGAAAAAAAAAAGAAACTTGGTAGGGTTTGTAGCAGGTGCTTTGGATGGTAGCTAGCAAGTATCATTGTTATGGCAAGTGAAGAATTAACCAAACTCTTATAAAGAGAATTATATATGTAGGGATGAGAAGGGATTTTGAATATATATTATCCCTCTAATACCTTGGAAGTGGGGGCCCAAAACCCTAACCCTAAATGCTCTTAATATTACAAAATGAAAACATAAGCCCTCCTACAATCTTTGTTAATTCCCCCATAAAACTATTCTACCATGTTCACGCTTGACATGTCGAATACTGAGACAGTACCAACAAACAATATGTTCAACTTTTTCTTTTTTTTCTTTTCTTTTTTTTTTTTTTTTAAGACAATGAAGAAGCCTGGTTTGAGGGTTTTTTTTTTATAAACAAGAAATATATATATATATATATAGGATTAATTTAGTAATTGTAAAAAAAAAAAGAGAAATTTATTTGAAAGGAAACATCAGTTAAAAGAAGAGTAATAGGAGGTCTAGGTTGTAAGTAAAATTCTAGCAACTAGCAATGTGGACATACATAACATACAAGTACAAATTCAAAATTATATATAGGAGGACTTATAAATTCATAAAAAAAAAGGCGTAGAGCGTCTTCGTGTACATTCTAATAAGATGACATATATTATGGTTAAAGAGAGTAGAATAAATCGGGCTTGCATCCGAGTTTTTCAACCCATGTTCTTTGTTTTTCTTATACGTGCCGTAGGTAAACTCCGGATGAGGTTTGACCAAAAGTTGACCGCAGCCACTAGTCACTTTGGTGGAGGCTGTGTGGTCAATTATTGGGCTCAACAATTTTCATATATTTGTCTCTTGATATATAATTTCTCATTTTTGTACTTAAAAATGTGATATAAACCTGCAATTGGTCTATCTATTTCTAATCATACTTGTAAATAACTGTGCTACTTAATAATATTGTATGGCCTTATCATATATATATATATATATGTTTATCAGTCCATTGACTTCAAAATCCATGAAAAAGAGCATCGGATAGCTCAAATTTGACCACCCCATCTTATGAAGTAAGAGGTCTTAAGTTCGACTCTCATAACCCACAAAAATGAGTATGATTTGACATGTCAACTGTAGTAACTGTTCGAATCTGATAGTAGAGCAGGGATCCATGTCGCCCTAAGTTTGACGTATTGGACGAACTCTTGGATAAGAAGTTTCTTCGATATTAAAAAAGGAAGGAATAAAAAAGATTAGCCCTCTTACCTATGCATTTGTTTGATCTCTATATAAAATGCAAGTGTCCTTCTCTTTGTCCCCTGGCCTACAATGTAGATCCAATTTGTTTAGTCTGAATTTTTTTTAAAAAAAAAACTCAAATATTATATTAGAATAACTGGCACTAATATTAATAATTTTTAATATATTGCAATGCAAATAAGATGCTCAGTCATATTTATGAGGCTGAAATTTTATGGAAATGCAAGCTAGAAATACGTAAGATTATATATATTAAGAATTAGCAAACAAAATAAGAATCTATAAGGTACCACTTCCGCTGCAGTTGTGCATAACAAGTCTGCTCTTTTGCGTCTTGCTCCTTCTAGACGACCCAGAGGCTGATCGAAATCAGCGTCTTAACTTTACGAGTATAAACCTTCATCCTTTCACAAAAATAAAAAAATAGAAAAATGAAAAATCATTGTACTCACAATATATAGATGCATGTGTTGGACACATGAAGCAGGAATAAGTGTTGAAACATGATAAAAGAAAGCATCAATTTTCTTCTTTTTTGGGCACTTTTTTTTTTTTTTTTTTTTTTTCTTCTTTCACTTGGAAGATATAAAGTCGAGTGCCCGCGAAACGGAGAATAGCGGGGTCTACAATTGAGCATGCGATAGAATCAATCCCCACAACGAAGATGAGTACACGAGTGGGGTCACAATCCGAACTCAATTCTGGTTCGGTCGCGACTTGCGAAACAAAGTAAATTCTATTCAAGCTGGCGAGGTCGTTTTCGAGTTAGGGAATCGGATTGACCCTCGATACTGCGGTTCACGATGAATGTGGTCCAACCCAACATGGGTTGGATTTCGGCGTCGTTTTTTGTCTACTTAAAGGTAACGTGGGCATCTGTTGACTATCTTTTGCATGGTTCATGCATGGTTGCTTGTACAAGCCAGGGTACACCACTTTCGTTACGTCGAAGCACAAGATTCGGATTCGCACCCACCTTCGCTCAAGTCGATCGGGCTTGCTAATAAACTCATAGACAACAACGGCCATTAGCGAGTCGCCAATTGATTTTCGGGCCGACGACTCGGAGCAGAATAGACTTGTCGGGGGTATCGAAATTGTTTGCTTGTTTGGTGGGGACATGCACAAACATGAGACGAGTAATGGGTTCCATCCAGGACGAATCAATGTACCAAAAATGTGTTTGTGGGCAGTAGGACGAATCAATGTACCAAAAATGTGTTTGTGCGCAGTCCATTGGCTCCGCCTCCACCGATCATCTCACTCGGGAGCGACACGTCGAGCTGCACCGGTTGGTTAAATGAGGGGACAATTAGAAACGCATGCTCGTAATCTGCCTCCGTCCCCGCCCGCCTGTCACACCCAAGTATTCATGGTCTCTACAAATTTATGAGGATACGGATCCGATAAAGCGTTCATGTTCCGTCGTAAATGGCAGGCACACGTACGCATTTCTGTCAGCACAATTTTGGTACGATGATATCATGTCCCCGGTGTGTTATCATAAATTTAATCCCACATGGAAGTCAACTCATTTAACCTCAACACCTGTAAACATTAATTCGTCCACACACCTGAAGTGGGGGGACAGGGAACTCCCAGGGATTTTTTTTTTTTTTTTTTTTTCCTTTTCCTTTCTTTTGTTTTTTTAAATATAAATCTTTTTATTTTTAATGAGAAACGTCGACGATGTATTTTGTTGCACGTCATCATATTCCACGATGCCGCGTTGGCGCAGGGATCCTTGATCCTGATCCCGGTACGCACTGATGGATCATGGATGGACGGTCATCACTCCTCCACCCGTGCTGTTCTTATTTAACTCTCTGTCTCTGTAAGATTGTATATAAGAGGCAAGGGTGAGCCACCGCACCACACTCACAATAATACGGGTACATCCTCAACACATATCATTTCTTTCTTTCTTTCTTTTTTCTTATGTGCCCTACGTATAATATACTCTACTCCACTTGCGGGCAATGCATCCGCACGGAATCAATCTAAACCAAATTGAACTTTGAACGGTTTATCCAAACCCGATAATAACTCGCAAAGATCTGGTGCTATTTGGTTGGTGTGCGCGCGTGTGTGTGTGTGTGTATATATATAATCGGTCTGAGTTAGTAACTGAGATCAAATTGAATAGATAGAAAGCAACTTGTCCAAGCTGATGAATTGATTCGAATTGCTGAAATATCTACTCGAATTGTTGAAATGTCAACCCGGATCCGACCCAAACCGAATATAAAATTTAGGACTCCTTTTATTGGTTATGTTTGATTTTATGGACAGGAAAGGATAAATCAGCCTTAGTCTTTAAACTATATGCCGGAAATATCAATAAATTTATTCATTACACGGCCGAACAAAACATAGCAGCTATGGAATAATATTTTTCGCCTGAGACTTAAAAAAAAAAAGAAGTACAATTATAACCATTTTTAAATGACATTGTAAAATGTTCTCTGTAATATACACATTATTTTATTATATTGAATTATGCCTTAATATATTTTTGCATACATGGACAATAGTCAGAATATAAACCCCAGCATGGCATCAGTCTTCTTCGGAATTGTTATTGAGAATTCATAAATATTTTGGTCTATATTTAAAATATCTTTGTTTGATTTTTAACTTTCAAGCCAACTTAGCATCACCAAATCTAAATATGTATCTATAAAATTAGATGTGAAAATAATTTGTTATAATGTGTTATATTTTATCTTTATAATTATGTCATGCATCAGCTCTCCTACTCTTATTATCACATAGTCTTCATAAATTAATACTTAATTATCTGTCCAGATCGAAAAGTTGTGACTTCTCGATTGGTGGAATATAGGTCGGTACCATCCGTGAGTTTATCTATCCGACGGTCGCACAAAAATTGACCGGTTACGGGCAGAATTTTCGCACGATAATCTAACAAAATAAATTAATACTTATTAGAAATTATATGAAAATACCATCTGAAATAAAATTTATCAAACTTTAATTTCATTTACCAACAAAAAATTTAGTTACCCATATATTTTTAAAGAAACAAATAACATTAAAAATGGAAAAATTATTACTAAATATGGTTATTCATGTCTTGTGTTACAAATAATAAGGGAGAGGCAGATACCAATGCAGCCGTTGCTACAACTTGTGCAGGCAGTGGTTAGTAAGTATTGCAGTGTTATTAGTTCAGCGGGCAAGTGCGAAATTTGTGATCATCTAGAAAGTACGGACACTGATACGGCTACAAAGATACAACACGATATAAACACGTGACATGATAATTTTTTTTTTTAAATAAAATATGGATATGATTATGATGTAATAATAAAAAATATAAATAATTAAAAAATAATTTATATTAAATATTTAAATATATGAAAATACAATAATATTCAATATTAAAAATTATTAAATATTAAATATAATTTATATTAAATATTTGAATATATGAAAATATAATAATATTCAATATAATATTTTATATTTTTTAGATAATTTTAAATAATAAGTCTAATTCCATAAAAAAATAAAAAATTTAATTTTTCGAATACATAATTATATATTAATATATATGGTCAATATTATATAGTATTTTATCTTTTAAAAAATATAAAAAAGTTTTTTTTAAATAAAAAAAAAATTTAAACATGCATGTCGGACACTTTTATCAGACATGTCCGATATATGTAGCAAAAGTATTTTAAATTTTTTTTTTTTTTTTTATGTGACTAATATATGTCTGATTTTAGCTACGGTGTATCTATAGTAGACACTATATGAATATATTATATAGGATAAACTTTTGATGTATCCTTAGTTTTAAATAGTTATGATCAATGAGCTTCCAATTTAAATATCTTTTTTTTTTTTTTACTTCTTCTTCTCAATCGGGAGTCGGGTCCACCTCCCATCTGTGCTTCATCTCCGTCACTATATATACACTAACCTCTCCTCCTCCCCTCCGACGTTCCACTCCCCCTCCAACTCCATCCTTCTCTCTGTTACGAACAAATAACATACGCACCTCTATAGACGACCACCAACGGCGATCCCAAACAGCGACGAGCAAGAATGCACAGGCGGCGGCGGGGGTGAATGGGAGCTCAGGTTGCTGGTTGTGTTGCTGCATGCTGCTGCCGGGATATTATCATTCTGCAACTTCAACTCAGAGATCAGCAACTTGGCATGACCAACAACTTCTCCAACCATTATTTTCTCCTGCTCACGCGTTTCTCCACCTTCCCTTCATTTATCTCCTCTTCTTTTTATTATTTCTCTATATGAGAAATCTACCGCCCATTATCCCCGCCTGCACCACCACCCCCGCCTCCGGACCTCTCAGTTTTCCGTTCCTCCGCCCGCCGGCGCCGACGCTTCCCTGCCTCTCCTTCTTCCGCTCTCCCAACTTCACTACCGCCCGCCGCGGTGCGGTAATGGAGTCGTCGTCGTCCTTGGCATCGGCATCGGCGGCGGGGATGAATATTAACCTCCGATACCAGCACCGGTGGCGTAACGAGTGGGACTCGGAGAAGGAAAAGTTGGTCGTGATCATGGGAGCGACGGGGACGGGGAAGACCAAGCTGTCCATCGACATAGCCGGTAGATTCTCCGGCGAGGTCGTCAACTCGGATAAGATACAGGTATACCGCGGTCTTGATATTACTACAAACAAAATCTCTATCTCTGACCGACGAGGCATCCCCCACCACCTCCTTGGTGATCTCGATCCTTCCGCCGGCGAGCTCTCTCCGGTCGGATTCCGGTTTCTCGTCGACACCACAATCTCCGACATCGCCGCCCGGGACAAACTACCCGTCCTCGCCGGCGGCTCCAACTCCTTCATCCACGCTCTCGTCGCCGACGTCTACAACTCATCCTCCGACCCATTCACCACCACCGCCATCGCAGGCTGCCGCCATCGGTACCGGTGCTGCTTCTTATGGGTCGACGTCGAGCGAGAGATTCTAGAAGAGTACTTAGACCGTCGGGTGGACGAGATGGTGAACTCCGGCATGGTGGACGAGCTCGAAGAATACTTTGAGAACGTTCCAGAAGGTTCGCACGAGGGTTTGGAGAAGGCGATCGGAGTGCCGGAGTTCAGGGAATACTTCAAATCGCCGGAGAACAGGAGATCGCCCGCGGCGTACGTGAACGCGGTGGCAGCCATCAAAGCGAACACCCGGAGGCTAGCGGAAATCCAGGTGTCAAAGATCCGACGGCTGGGAGAGCTCGGATTCAATCTGAAGAGAATCGACGCGACGGCGGCTGTGAAAGCGAAGCTCGTGGGAGCGGGCCGCGCCGCCCAGGAGGTGGCGTGGGAGAGAGACGTGTTGTCGCCGAGCGTAGACGCAGTGAGATGGTTTATACAGATTCAGCGGCGGAGGATGGCAGCGGCGGAGGTGGTTATATCGCAGGTGGCTGCGGCGGCAGCGGTGGCAAGGACGACGCCGCCGTTAGCGGGTTAGTTCGTTGTGGGAGGTGGCGTGGCGTTGGTGTTATTATATCTTTGTTATATTCTTTTTCTTGTTTCTCAATTTTGGAGTTTTCTGTTGAATTTTTGGAGGTTTTATTATAATTACAAAATTGGATGTCGGGGAATCGTGCAGCTGCTCTGCTCACCAACAGCATCAGCGTTCCTACACAAATACTACTACACTCACTAAAAAGACAAATTATTCTGGTTTTGTGTTTATAATTATCTAATTTGTACTTCTTTTTTTTCTTTTTTTTTTTTAAAAATCATATCGGATGCTTCGATTGCTTCTTGGAGCTGATAAGTAGAGTCACTTTTTATTTATGAACACAAAATATAGTGAAGGCCACCGTAAAATCATATATCTATTATTCAGTTTATCGTCCAAATTAGAGCCTTCCTCGCATCTTATCATCTCAAATATTCACAAATTTTCATCATTTTTTACATTTCGAGACGTGTAAATCGCGTTCATCCAAGATTGAAAGTAGTGTTTAGGTATGAAAAGGAGAGAAGAGGAGCAGTTCTGGGTGGTAGTTGAGAGAGCTTATTATTGTATACCTTGCATTAACTTAATAATAATTCAACAGTAATGGAGACTTATAAATATGGTTTTTGAAAATTGTTTGAAGCCACCCAGATGCCAGCTCTTCTTCCTCCCATGGTTATCTATTGCCACTTCGTATTTATTATTCTTATTTATACCATAATTATACTCCATTAACTTTTCATGTTATTATTAATTATTAGCTGTACTTTTATTTCATCGTGTTTGAATCAGTGCTCGTTAATTTAAAAGAGCTTGAGAATAGACATGTTGAATCGTATTTATCATCATAATTAACGCTCTTCTCCAAATCATAAGTATCAGCTCTACTCTGTGTACCAAATAGTGACAATTGATGCAGAAGAGCAATATTGGAATAAAGATTGGATTTATAGAAACTATTGTTCTGATTTATTAGAAGCACCATGTATCTTATTCATTCGCTCGATCGCAAATTTCTAGCGGAATATGGTATTATGACTCATGAGATTAGAATATGACGCAACGAACTGAGGAGATGACGGAGGAGGAGCGCATACATGACGGATAAAACTCTGACACGTGGAATGCAAATTATTATTCTGATTTTTCCGCACCGTCAGTGTTATCTCCATTCATTTACAGGCGTCTTATTTTAACAAAATTAGACCGTAAATAAATAATTATAAATTGTATACAATAAATTAGAATGTGTCTAATATATATGCCTTATGGTTCTGATTATTGTTATTAATTACAGTGTAAGAAGGGACTGTCAGGCTTTGGTGGTCACAATATTCTCGACGTCCCAAATTGCCCCCTGCATTTCCTTTTTCACGTTTATTAGATGGATGTTTTCGTCGATATCAGATGGACGATCAACAGCCGTCCGATGAAGATCTCAGCCTTCGTGTTTGCATGACGGGCCTCCCAAATTCTCACCTTCGGAGCGTCTGATGAAGTCACGTCAGTGAGCCAGTTTCCTTGTCCCATTCACCTTTTTCGTCATAGCAATAAAATAATATTAATAACATAACAATAATTAGTTATTTCTATAAAAAATTATAAACTGTACTTGTTATAATAATTATTATTTTTGCTTAAATGGCAGATGTATATATATATATATATTTTGACACATAGGTCACGAAGGTAAGTTAGGGAAGTAAACTACAAATAAGCTAACTTAATCAACAACAACAGCAAAGCACAATAATGACGCAAAGTCGATAAGACTCTGACTCCTGAGAAGTCGAACAATCGATTGGCTTAGAAATTCATCATTTTTTAAATATTAACGACTAAGTCGATTATGTCATTATTTCGCGAGAATTGTTATTTTACAACAAGGACAGGAGACGTTTCGATGTTCGGATGAAGTTAGCAAGCTATCTCATCTATGCATTGATTGCAATTTCAAGAGTTGTCAACTTCTGAAATTAAATTGCTAATTCATCTACAATCTTATCCTTTTTATTTGCATGTTCACTTTATATATATATATATATATATATATAGTGAAGTTTATGGGCAACACTAGTACCAATACAGCACAACACTAAGTATAACCCTAATATTCACATAAGCTCCTATGAATATTTGTATTCAACAATATTTTGTTGTGTTCTATAATATTTGTATTCAAAAATTTTCAAAATTACGTTAAATTTTACGTTATGTCCTTGTGCCTTATGTTCTTCTTAATTTCATTATCTTTTTTATGGTTCGGAGGTTTTCGATCTATTCTGACACGAACACTTAGTATCCTCCAGCAGGCTTTTTCTTTCTTCTTTTGTTTTAATATTCAGAGCAGGACAGGGTCACTGTACAGAATACATATATAAGAATAGCAGCCTGATTGTGCAAAATTTCCGTAAAGTTCAGACCGCAGCCAGCCACCCACGTATTCTTCCACCCAGGGCCTTTATAGGTTCGTCACTCATGATTATCCTTTAATTTATTTCTTCTTTTTTTTTAAAAAAATAAATAAATAAAAAAGAAAATCTCCGCAGCCGAATCCATTTTATAAGCATACCAATCTAGCGATCTAGATCCATGTTCGAATGCTACTCAGTCCATCAAAGTGCAAAATTAAAATAAAAAATAAAAATTCATCAAACCGTGTGATGAATTCAACCTGAATCTATAAAGATTTGATGTAGGTAGAGCCCTCTTTTCAGATAATATTGAATCACATTGTGGTGCACGATCAACCATATAAGCATTGCAGGGTTGGCTCGGTCAACCATGTCTTAGGTTGTACAACATATCATATGCATCGTAACAAATTAGTTTCGTATTATTAGGCCCTCGTTTTCCTGCAGTGCCGACAAGGTCGATATAAAATATTTGTATTTCTCTTTCAAAATTCTAAGAAATCGAGCTCTTCGAATTCTTTTAATTTAAATGTTAGCTTTGGTAAGTGAAGAAAGCTACCGAATACATACTTTTTTTTTTGGATTTTTGTTTTTTCTATCTATAAGAAAATAGAGGACATCAAAGCTCGATTTGATTCTCGACTCAACCCAAAAACTCAACCGATTGACCCAAACGCCGAGGTTTGACAATGCACTTAGTCAATTTGATAGGTGTAGCTTGAGAAGAGGCACTCACCCATGCATGTTCCTTGTAAATTTTTCTATTTAGTGCTTGCAGGTTCAGTTGGACAAGCAATGGCCTGTCCACCATCTTCAGTGAGACATGCAATATATATGTTCCATATCTTAATTATAGATACAAATTTGACAAAACCATGGATATATTGTCAACATTCAACAAAAAAAAAAAATTGAAAAAAGGAATGATAAAGAAAGATTGTTTGCCCCAATTTAACCAATAGGGTTGAGTAATTTTTTTTTTATAAATGTATCTCTCTCTCTCTCTTAAAATTATGAAAAAAAATTTTAATAATGTAAAATTTTAGATTTTACTAGAGATAGCGGTAGACGAGGGATCGGCTTATATAGAATAATATTAATTTGTTTCAATGTTGAAGGAATTGTAGGCAACATATATATATATATATATATATATATATATATATAATATATATATAATATATATATTATATATATATATATAAACAATTCGTAAAAAAGAACATTGGAAAAATCAATGACTTGATGGGATAAAAATAAGTTTGGCAATTGATTGGAAGCCTCATAGTCGGAACGATATGGTGGATAGGATTATTATTCATTCTCCATTAGCGTCATGTCAAAAGTCAATCTAAAGAGCATATAAGTTTCGTGGTTGTCCTTTTCGTGCATCTACTAAAATGGCGGTCAAAAACTTAATATGCCATGTTATTCTTGTGAAATCAGATTTGATCTTCTTTTTTGTCTGAGCCTTTTCCTTCCTTTCTACTACGACATCATTAACATCGAATTAATTCAAAGATGACCGCCTACTTTTGCTCCATGCAGAGATCTACAGTTCTTTTGGCTACCATGGATCTAAACAGAAGTAATGCAAGAGCTCCAATAATTTTCTCCCAAACTCAATCCAGTTCACTTCTGAACAAACATATAGTCTAATCAAGAGCAGCTAATTTCATTTAGTGCTTGAAGTTGCGGTAAATTTTGGGACCTGCAAATTTTCTATTTATTGTAAAAAAGTTCAGAAGTTACATAGCAAACACGACAATGTTCGATATAGACACCGTGAAAGAAGTATAAACAAATATTGCATAAAAAGGATAATAGAGGTCAACACCCACTAACTCACAGCATGACGATATTATACTCAAGTATGACGGATTAGATGTCGTTCTGAATTTTGTACAATTAAATAAGAACTTTCTCCCTATAATTACAACCCCGAAGAACATTTGGGACAAAATTTCAGCTTCGAACTGACGATTGGAGGTACAAACCATAGATCTTAATTTTAAAAAATATATTAAAGCTCTTAATGATGCTGCGAGAACGTAACTTAGCATCACATCTTATTCAGTATGACTGGAGACAATATGAAACCGCTTCTAATAATACGAAAATCACAAATCAAATCAACAAAGGAAACAACAATAAGATTTCTAGATACCTTCGTTTGCTCTGTGCATGTGAAACAACTGATCAATAATCATAGTAGAGCGCAGCATGAATCCATCCTGTGAAGACGGCATCAAATTACAGATGGTAAAACCATGAAGCTCGTAAATAGAAGATAGAAACTGAACTGTAAAAAAAAATGTTAATGAGAAATTAATACCGCTACCATCTAGAATCTCCTTTTAGAAAATGTTACATAATAGAACATCTTCTTCTCAACAAAAAAAAAAGAAAAAGAACATCATTGATAAATAGCACCATATAAAGAAAATTTCATGAGAAGTACAAGCAGATGAATAGAAAAATATCTCTCTCTATCTATCATGAATAGAAAAATTCATTGATAAAAGAACTTCTTGATACATATGAATGAAGCCATATGCGTGGTGAGAAATTTTCAAACATATTCCTTTGCGGATGAACAGAAACAATAAACAACCTCAAACCCTATTGCTAGAATATTTATCCATGGAGAAACTATCAGTGATAACCAATTCCTTTAGTGAAGTCTGAAAAACTTTTACAGCCTTAGTTTCCCCCTTCACCATCATTATGATATCACTATATCTATTTATTAGCTTATCATGTCAGTCAGCATAACCTTGGTTATCATCAGCTATTTTCTAACAGAAAAGCGACAGAGATTCCATAAACCTTTCAGGGCCTACTTGTGCTCCTCATCGGGTGAGAATTTTAGCTTATAAATAGCTTTAAGCTGGACTTGCGGGGTTAACTGTAGTTGATTAAAGAGCTTTTTGCTTCACAAGGTCGAAGTTCACACCATTGACAGAATAATCTGCAATAAACAGGCACTTAAATTCCCATGTGGCTATGCAATCAAAAAATAATTTTCTGCTAATGATACAAGAATCCATATTGATGTTCCTATAACAAAGACAGATAGTAAGATCTCGTTTTCTCTAATTCCATAACGGAATGATTAATCTGCACTCTATTTAGTTTATCTAAGTTCCAGTCTAGATAGCTAGATATGTCGTAAAAGTATGACACGATAAAAGCACACATTACTCTACTTTTCTAATCCGGGAAAGTAAAACCACGTTGTCAACTTCCAACAGTCCAGTAAAAGCTCCAGCAAGATAGCTAGATATTCGTAAGAAGAATACGAATCTTATATTAACCTTTTCATGTAAGAAGAAAACTTTGCTTGAACAAGCTAAGTTTGCTGAAGAACAGTTGCTTTTAATTTTTCCGGTCTTAATGTTCAGAAGCTTCATCAGAATCGTAATAGTGAGTGTCATCAAAACCATCATCATCACTATCATCATCATAATATTCTTCTTCTTCTTCAGACTCCACAGAAGAGTCTAACTCTTCGATCTGAAAGGGATATTGTAGAGGATTCAGCCTTATCAAGAAAATCTTCCGATATATTGAACGACAAGTCAATCAGAAGAGTGCCTATGTACCTGAGATTGAATATCTGATATGCATTCCTCCACCTTTCCCTCTGTATCTGATATACCCTACATATGGTCCAACGACCAAGGTGTGAAAAATATTCCCACAAAAAGTAGTCCAAGCTTGTCCAAGTAAAAAAATTGCATAACAAGTGCATTGTTGACCAAAAGGGTACACACAACAAAGACAGCACATGTTTGCATAGAAATGGTACATTTGGTACAATAACTTATTCATTTAGGAGACAAGCATCAATATAGGTATGGATAAATCCAGGAAGTGCAAACCTAACAAAACAAATGTAAGGAAAAAAAAAAAGTTTTAAAAGGGGGAAAATAGCATCATCCAAATTTTCATTCAGTAACAAAACTCCCAAAATGATCAAGGTATCTCATAAACCTATAATATGCAATGCAATATGTTTCTTCAAAAATTTTGACACTTAGGGAGGGTCCATTTTGATAGGAAATTCTTGCTAGAATTCTCAGTTAGTGATACTTAAGAGGGAGGACTATAACATGAAGCTGTGTCAACTGTTAGTCATACGACAAACTCTTGCGCCTCGGGTTGACTGGCTGAGTTTTTCTGAGGATAAGCAGCTTATTCCCTCTTATTTTTCATTTGTCTCAAGGACAAGGAATGAACATAGGAGGGATATATGGAATAAAACGTCAATAATTACATGTTATTTCGAGTTTTTCTATTCCAGCTTTTAGGTGGAATAGCTTTACCTATACTTGAATTTCTATTCTAATTATTATCTACGCCACTAGTTATTCCTACCATGTTCTATTGGAAAAAAATTATTCCAATAAGAATAATAGAATATTATGCACTTATTCCTCATTTTATTCGACTATTCCACTCTTCTACTATTTCATCTATACCTGAAAAGAGCGCAAACTAGAACTCAACAATAACTAGCATAGAAGCGTCCTGTTCCTCACATGGAAAACGTAGGTCCATCCCGGCCTCTCAGAGACTCCACAGTTCCGTAGATCAAGCTCCATACCAGTACCAAATGCCCCATAATAACCACCAAGGGAAGAGAGTTCTAGCAAGACGGCTGCACTCCCATCCACAAAAAGACTTTGATGTTAACCATGTATTATTGTTAACTTATAAGGGAAAAAATGATGACCTTGAGAACAGAGAAAAGCTGTCCCAGAAGAAAAAGGGGAAACAAAAAATAAAAAAATGTTACAACCTTGTTCGCATGAATAGTTAAATGTCGATAGAGAGCTTTTCGAGTGCATGAAATGACATAACCTTCAGAAGTTGATTACTCACAAGAAATAGGCAAGAGAGAGCCAAAATTTAAAAAATATTGCAACTTTCTCTATTTTATAAAAGAAGCCGATCCATAAGGTCAAAACAAGCTAAAGTTGAGTCACATTATGAAACAGGAAGCTTAATGTTGCTTCAAAGAATTCCAACATTTTCTAAGAAATACTCTATGTTACGATGCTTAGAGAACGCTTCCAAACTTTCCTTATTTGTAAACTTACCAAATCGGATTTCATTTGCCCAATTGTTCTTTCCAGCTCCATTATGTGTTGGCTTAAAGCCTACAAGAGTAGTAAATCAAAGTAAGTCAAAGTGTATAATAAACAGCAATAGAATTAGCACATATGCAATTTAACAAGATGAAAGTTTACATTCTGAAGTAACAATAATTAAGCAAGAGAGTAAAGAACCTCATGGCGTTGAATTGCAACAGCACGTTTCAATGCCTTAGCCTTAGTTAAAAGATTCCTGGGCCTCAAATTTATGGGCCGCTGATAATTCTTTCCACGGTAATATATAATAGCAAATCCTTTCGGTACTCTCTCGATAGACACCAATATTCCTCCACTCTCATACTCTATAAGCTTTGCTGTATCCTCGACAAATGAAAGAGTCTTTTGCTTGGAGATTAGTTTCACCAGTTCTCTATGTTTCCAGTGTAAGTGCATATTCTCAATCACACCATCAAAAACACCACGAATGCCTAACAAGATCATTGCAGTTTAGCAATGTCCCATTAGTCTTAATCACATTATAAAGGGGACTAACACGCAAATATAGAATACAGAAAAAAAAAAAGAACTCACCCAAAGGTAGGTATGACTTCATTTTTAAACCAATCCTGCGATATACAGATCTTTCTTCATCAGTTATTGTTTCCTGGTCATTAGATGGCAGGACTGGTACCATTGATGCCTCTATTTTAGCAAGCAACCTCTCAGCTCTGAGTTTTTTGGCTTGGGCCTATTAGATAAAAGCAAGACCAAGTTAAATTATGGGCTCAAAAAAATAAAAGGGAAAAGGAAAAAAAACAAACAGCAGGTACTGTGTACATAGAAGACGGTAACGAAATATGAGATGCATTGTATAAGTACTCTCATAAGTGGAGGGTGAATACTAAGCTTGCAAGAACCTAAATTAATTGAAGAGATAAGCAAGATTAGAAGGCAATAACTAAAGAATTATGTCCCATGGCAAATTCAGAACAGTTAAGCTAATCTTAGAATGAATCCTGGTCAAGATAGCAACCTAAAACAATAATAAATTATCTTCTTCAGTAGTAAGGCCCAACATCAAGACACAAAGTGGAAAGAAGATCATCCAAATTTCAAAAGCTTCATTGACAAGAAAGCTCCCAGTTCATAAAAGTTAAAAATTGCAGCCGAAAAGGATATGAGAAGAAAGATCGTCAGTTATAATAAATGATCATGTCTTCAGGGAACATAGAAGCCCAAGAATTACTACAGTTGGTTAGATTATTGGAAAGTATAGAAAGCGGCCAAAGATGGCAATTTATAAAATAAAATCTGAGATCATGCATAAGCCCAGAACTCACAATGGAAAGTTTGTGTTCCACCCTTCTGAACAGCTTGGTAGCTTTAGATTTTGAAGCAGCTTCTTTCAGCTCTTTCAATTCTTCGGCAGATACATTTCTTCCCCATCGTGCCTGAGCCTCCAGAAACTCTGCTAATGTACCAGCAGGTGCATATCCTTCAACATTTTGTGTGCTTGAATCTCCAACAGCAGCATTTCGTGCATTCTCTTCTACAGCTTGAATGTCTTTTGTCAGTTCCTCTCTTTCTGCCAGAATGGTAGCAACGCTAGGAGGAAGGAAGTCCTTTCCACGATATATAACAATGTAATATTTATTTCTTAACAGTAAGGTACCACCTGTAAGATTCTGACACATAGAAATCAAACAAATTCAATATTACAAGCTTAGAGAATAAGAACAGAAATTATCTAGCATACAATTTCTAGTTTAGAGTACAAAATTACATATCACTATGTTTTTTATTGTCTTATAACAGAACAGAAGTATCATCACCTTTCCCCCCCTTCCAAGATTGGGCGAGAAGTGTTCCATAAATGGCACCAACTACCACCCAACCCCCAGTGATTGTAACTTGTAAGCCTACTATTAACTAGAGTGAACAAGGTTTGGCGTTTACTCTTTAGTCTTTACATGCTACGAAGCCTATTGGAAATTTCAATAATAAGAGTATGGTCTTAGGCCACCAGTTAGAAAGATTGAATATAATTTGACAGATTGTTTCCTAAAACGGAGTAGCTGTAGACTACAAGAAAAAAAATTCAATGTTGAGGTCCAACAATATAAACATAAAAAGGCATCATTAAAACACTAAAATATTAGAGCCATGAGAAACAAGGTAAGAAGGATTAGTAACAACCTTCACAGGAATAGCAACTATGCCTTCTTTTAGTAGGTATAAGATTTTTACAGTTAAAAAACAATAACGAATACGCAGTGGAGATTTTAAGCAAAACTTGATCGAGACGATTAATTAAGCAAAACTTGATCGAGACGATTAAAATCCAGATATAACACACCTTGATCTCCTCGGCCATCAGTTTATTATTTGTGTTTTGAATTCCTCGCTTAACAGCAATTTTCACAACTAGGCTCTTCTCCCAAAGCTTCAAAATTGCAGCAGCCAAACCTTGATGGTTCCTGTTTCTCCCTATATTCAAAGTACAAATAATCTTAAGAACATCCATATGACGAAAAAGAAGTTACTACAAAATACTCATGATTTCTTGTAATACCAAGAGCAAAATGACATGGGAGAGATCTCGCAAGCTTTCGCAAGTTTGTCATCTCATAATTAGTGAGACATGATCGCATCCCAGTAGGAAGAAGTCTGAATGGTGTTTTATACCCAGGAATCTTTTGAGGTAGCATGTCAGCATCTACTGGTAAAATTCCAGTTCCCCACCAATCAACAAAACGGGGACCCAGCTCATCAAGCAGGTGATTAAATTCAGCTTCGTCCTCTGTCATGTTTTCATCCATTCCACTTTGACTTAACTTGGTATTTGTGATAGCTAACGCAGTATGTGTGTCGCCCTCAATTGCTGACTTAGCAGAAGCAGAAACATCTGGAACGAAGTTGTCATTATGTACCGTATCAATAGGAGATGATTCTCCAGCACAAGACTGGGACTTAGAAGGTCGTTTATAATCACTGCCCCTGTAAACTACCATGACACTTCCTGACCTCCAGATGACCAGACCTCCTGTTCGACGCTGAGCATATGGAGGAAAGAGAATGTAATTAGCCCATGGTCTCTGAAGTGAAAGGTGTGAGTAATTAATGCGAGTTATGCAAAGTGAATGAAGTGCAAACATTTTACAATTAATTGTGGTTACAAGTAAAGCCTAACTGCATTGGCAAGTAGTAAAACCACGTACGCATTATTCCGCTTAGAAACAAACGATTTTTTATAAAGCAATTAAAAGCACCTAAAAGGTCAAAGCAGCCTTTGCAACAGTAACTGAGGCCGATAGAGTTTAAACTTTTCCAGCAAGAATGCTGTATCCTACAATATCTACAAACTGCATCCCATCAGTCTATATGAAAAGTAACAGCACATGATCCTTCTCTAGTGATAAGGATTGGTTTATACAACGCGTAGAATGGAGAATAGATAAGAAAGCAAGTAAAAGATGAAATTGTCATAGTCAATTAAGTAAGCATTGTAACAAACAAAATGATGTTCAACTAAAACTGCAATACCAGCAAGCTGCACACAACTAGTTGATCAGTACAAGTGAAGCAGACAGCAAATTACCTCTCTCTCTCTCTCTCTCTCTCTCTCTCTCTCTCTCTCTCTCTCTCTCTCTCTCTCTCTCTCTCTCTCTCTCTCTCTCTCTCTCTCTCTCTCTCTCTCTACCAGCAAGCTGCACACAACTAGTTGATCAGTACAAGTGAAGCAGACAGCAAATTACCTCTCTCTCTCTCTCTCTCTACCAGCAGGCTGCACACAACTAGTTGATCAGTACAAGTGAAGCAGACAGCAAATTACCTCTCTCTCTCTCTCTCTCTCTCTCTCTCTCTCTCTCTCTCTCTCTCTCTCTCTCTCATATAGTGCGAACTGCGAAGCAATATCCCATGATTCAATAAAAGTTTGGATAGCTAGATTTTTAATACAGAGATATACATAGCAAACATTCAAGCTAACAGAATTTAGAAGCTATCAGTGTGGACATTGTAGTAGAGAGCCCCTAGCTTCACCATCTCACTCACAGTGCATACAGTGTAAAAGCTTAATAACACAATAAATTTCTTAAACTCGTGTCTAGAATCTTCTAATGTTACAAAGAAAGAGGATATGTATACACCAAGCCAACAGTGATAGAACTTCAATACTCCTTGAACTTCAACTGCCTTGCCCACTGGTGCTCTACCAAAGATCCACCAAGCCTCTCCAGCACACACAGCGAACAAGCACAATCTGCTGGGAATCCCATCAATTGCCGCTACTCGCCTTAGCCATTTGGCGGCTCGCAATGTAGGACAGCCACTCAGACAGCCCAGATGCACTATGACTCCCATTTACAAGCAATCAACATGCTTGCTGATCTTGCTAGTTGGAATCAGTGATGGCATCTCTCTTCCTGTTGTTATGCTTGTTGCGGTAAATTTGTTTGTAATCTTGTGCACCTGCCGGCTCCTACTATGTTACAAGCAACTTACCATATTACTCCATGGGTACTAACCCTGCAGACCTATTTTTAGTCTTTTTTAAAAGTGCATTTAGAAATTCACCTCATTTTCAATTTTCATGGGCTCTATAAAGAATAAAACAAGAGACACTATTCATAAGATGTTAATAATTTTCTTTGAAAAAAAAAAAAAAAAAGAGTTCATAAAGCTAGAAAGAATGGTCAAGCATAATTCCCACATAACAAACTTTCTTGAAGGCTCAAAATATGACTTCGTGTCTTGTTTTGTTTTCTCCAAAGAGACTGATATCTAAAATGCCCATAACAGCTTACTTATCAAAACCACATGCAAAGCTCTATTTAAACAACCAAACTTTTGTTTGGGAACACAAAGATGCTTTGAAGAAATCAAATATCAAGAAATGACCAATCATAGCACAAAAGTACAACACATTAATAAAATGTTTTTTTGCTGAATAAAATTGGATATTGTTTTTAACCAAACCTCAACTAGCTCATGTGCAGTCCTCATATCATGCGCAAGATCCTCATGGAACTTGATCCTAACAACCTCCGATTTTCTCCAAGCATCATGAATTTTCTGAGTAATAGCTTGTGTAACTCCCGCCTTCGGTACCGTAATTCGTTCCCGTAAAACCATCCCGACCCTCCGCAGCCGCCTCAGCTCCTCGTCTTCAATAGTCAGCTCCGCCAGCGTTGGCGCCTTCACTCTCCTCCTCTTTCTAACTTTCCCCTGATCCTCACCATCCGTCACAAACCCTAATTCATCATCACCACCAACATCATTATTTCTCTCCCATGGGAGTAAAGACTTATCCACTGCTGACGTAGCAGAGCCAGGGCGATTCCAGCTCCGCTCGAGCAATTCCCCGAGGCTTTCGTTGCCGGATAACGAGAACTTGCTGTTTTTCCCCTCCTCTTCTTGTTCGAGGGCGACCCCGAGATTACGAAGCCGGTGAACAATTCGCTCGATCGAAGTGCTCCCGCCGGGGCCGGCGCTCGCTGTCAGGGTCTTCTGAGGAGGTGAAGAGGACCACTGCTGGAGCCAGGGA
The DNA here is from genome assembly GCA_002076135.1 of Xerophyta viscosa. Lineage (NCBI taxonomy): Eukaryota > Viridiplantae > Streptophyta > Magnoliopsida > Pandanales > Velloziaceae > Xerophyta > Xerophyta viscosa. The sequence goes on from MJHO01000049.1 coordinate 221,490, forward strand.
GCGGAGGCGGTCTTGGGGGAGCGCCGAGGCGGCGGCGGCGGCGACTGGGCAGCATTGCCGTCGTCGTCTTCGTCCCAGGGGTATTTCCGGGAATTGGGATCAGTAGATTGGGATGTCCGGAGGGAGGACGAGCGAGCGAGGAGAGAGAAACGGCGGCGGAGGTGAGAGAAGGAGAGAGAGATTGGGTTGTTGAACGAGAACTCAGATATTTTCGCCGTCGACAGAGCCATATCTCGCCGGCGGCGACCACAGCGTGATCGGGAAAATCAAGGATTTTGTAAAGTTTCAAAGAAAGCGAAGAAGAAGAAAGAGGAAATGGCGCGATGGATAAGGGAGGAGAGCATAGATGGATGGGCTGTTTGACGCATTGCATGAGATATTTTTACAACATCTCATGGTGGGCCCATCTGAGCTAAAAATGAAATTCATTTATCTAATTAATTATCATTAGAAAGAACATTGAAACCAATATTGGACTGATACTGAAAATTATCAAGGATAAAAGCAAAGGAATTCCCAGAAATTGTAGAGATCTTGCTGTTGAGAGCCATAAATGGGTTTTCTTTAAATTAGTGAGTGTTATTACAAATTGACACCTGTTTTCCCCCACACCCACACTTTAAACATGAAAGTATGAAACTGATGACAGCAATTTTTTACATTATATAAAGAGCAATTGACACCTGTTTCCTCCCCCTCTTTGCTTATATCTCCTCACCCATCAAGAGAGGATAATTATCGCTCATCCCCAGCGCACTCGGTGATCCCGCGAGCCGGTCTAACATTCACAAGCGCAGCAGCCGCACGGGCAGCGGCAGATGCACGTTCGGCAGCTGAAAGGGCGGCTCGAGCCCTCTCCAAAGCATCAGACGACCGAAACACATTGGGATCTGTGCCAATATTTGGATCTGTGGTTGGGATGCTGTCTTCTCTTTTGACATTTGAAATCGACATAGTGTTTGAACTTCTGCTGACAGGATTAGTGTTTATAACTGGAACCTGAGCATCAGGTACGCGAAATGGTGGTTCATGTTGTTCAGAAACTGTCAGTGATCGGAGGTCATTGGTTAGCTGCAAAGCGTCGTTCTTTTCGTTATTGCCCCCTAAGTCTGCATTAGAGGCTTTAGGTCCATCCTGCGGTAGAGGAAGTTATATCAGAGGCACTCAAACAAAAATGTTACAGAACTCTAAATTGACATCTAAATAGGTCTATAATAACACGCCGCTGTTAGACTCAACCACACTACTTGTTTAAGTGAATTGCAGGACCCATTATTTAAAACACGTCTAAACCCATTATTTAAAACACGTCTAAATGAGCCAATTTCTTTAAAGCATGGTTTACGGTGCCGGACAGCACGTGCTTGTTTTGGCAGTTGTCGGCACCGCACGTGTTAAGAAATCTTTTATTTGAATTTTTAAATTAATTTTTATTTTTAAAAAAATTATATATATATATATATATATATCGGTACGGTCGGCACGTGCAGGAGTCTGAGTTTACCGAAACTCGGCTCGGCACAGAAAACCTTGCTTTAAAGATGAATCCAAATGTCTAGCAAAGCTCAAAACTCAGCATAGATTACTAGCTACAAAGATGAAAGAGGAACAAGAAAAACAAAAAGGAAAGATTTTGATACCAGCAAATCTTCATGTTTCTTGGCAAACTCAGCTTCAGTACTGGAAGAGTCCCATTCTATATTGTGCTCCTTTGCAATTGCTTTTAAAACCTTTAGCCTGACCTGTGGAGGTGGAGCTTTGATCGAAAGTTTCTCGATTATCTGTTGATATATAGCGTTAGCTGTATCGTCTTATTTTGTGAAGGACATAGATATGACATGAAAGCAACAATGCTAGACGCATCTTTAGAAAGTGCGACCCGTATTTGAAAGATGTGTAGACCACTGCCACGTCACCTTTAGAATATCCTAGAGATAATTTATATGTGTCTAGTGTTACGAAAGATGAATATATTACCGTACGATTAACACCACTGTCTGGCCTTAGATCAGAGGCAGCTGAAACAAACTCCTTTCCATACTTTGCAGCAAACAAGTTTCGAATCTGCAATAACTCTGGCAAATCTGAACATCTTGGTGAAGCAAAAATTATACTGGCTACAGCTTCTTGTAACTCTGACGGGCAATTCCTGTCGAAGGATACAAAATAGAATAAAAAAACACTATAATGCAAAAAACCACAACAAGATTGTAATTAGGATCATGAAAGTACCATGAAGTTACCGTTGTCCAAAAGTTTTATTTTTTCCCTTATTCATCTTTTTTATTTTTTCTCTCTATTCAACAAAGTATGTTTCTTTTAGATGGCCTAAGCCGCACAAGTAAATTTAAATGTGTTTTAGAAAAAAAAATAGCAGAAGCAATATAATATAGATTGCCAGTGACATCAACTACCACAAGTTTGATGAACAAACTTTGTTATACAACATCTCACCTGTGGTTTGGACAGATACCTAGAAGCCTCTACAAGTCTTAAGAGCCCAAGATGGAATTGAGGTATGCACAAAGACTAAAGTGCATTCAGCTCCTGAGGGGATACTATCTCTTCCTAAAGCATTTTTGGATCTGCTTATATAGTACCCTGAAACTCCCCACTTTAAAATTCAGAGGAAGACTCATGCATAAATATGGCATTCGCTCATATACTGCGACCTATCAATCTCTTCGATTAAGCATTCAGCTTAATCCTTTGAGTATTATGGAATCATCAAAAAACAATGCCATTTGATATAAATGTCCTCAGCTTCGTATCACTTTATCAATCATCAAAGGGAAAACATCACAGGAATCTCCCATCATATGGTTAATGTTCTCTTAAGTACTACGATTCAAAAACACTTGTTAAATCAGATACTTCACATATTTGCTCTCTTTCAAGGTTTTCCTTTTTCTTTTAATAAATCCATCCAGACTTGGACAGTCATCCACTCGATTGGTTCATTGTAGCTCTAATTTGGACGATTAGTTGCATGGAGCTAGACCTCTATTAAGTTGTTACTGATATCTAAACAAGTAGGTCTCTCACTCTTTATTGGAGTGGACAGAATTGAGTCTATCTTCCTACGTGGAATGTGAGTGGAAATAGATAACCTGATGTCCTAACCTTCACTGAACAACTTATCCTTCTTAAAACAATTGCAACTACACGTGCAATATGGTGTCTTACTACCTCAATGAGGACCAGCTCCCTAGCACAAAGATCTAAACCGTAAAGACCCGAAACTAATTATGTTGATGTTTTTTTATGTCTTCCAATAACTTATTTACAGTTTGATTGTTGAACCAAGCCATATTGAACAGATTTCTCATGCAAATCATCATTCATAATTGTAGGTCATGATCAACGAGTACACGTGACCAACATTCAAGGCAACAAAATTGAAAATAAGAGAAAAATAAAAGTTACATGGTTCGACTATTACAGTGACAAAAGAGATACATGACGATTTCATGACAGAACGCTTAAAGAGAAAGTTGTAGAACTAACGTTTCTTCTTTCGAAGAGGTCCTTCTTAGTCGTATGCCATTATTTCCAGATGATCCTACAAAATAAGGTAGATGTTGTGTCCTTTCACTCGGTAACTTAACATCTGTACAAGACCTATTATGCCTTCTATATTTGATTTATATAGTTGTCTTCCTATTAACAAGAAAGTTTTACTATGGCAAAAGATAAGTTGAATTAACACTGAATTATGGCAATTAAGTACTAGTTAAGAATAGGGAAAATAGTAGAACTTGTAATAATCAACCTTCCGAAAACGATTCTCTAAATAGATAAGCTTGTTGATCAGGCTCAAAAATTTAAAACTACAATAGAATCCCTCTCAAAGACACTTGATGTTGGAAGCTTAAGAACTGATGAGTTTAGATATTGGCTACAACGGTCATGAACACCCTGCTATCTTAGTCAATGTCAAATAACTGGTTATGTACAAAAAAAAAAAGTACTGAATTTCAAGATAATGTAAGTAAACCACTTGCAAACTTTAGCTAAATGGAAACAAAACATTTTTTGGATAGAAAAAGCTAAACAATTAGTATACCTACGGCACTCTTTCGAGTGTGCCCTTGCAACTTTAATGTTAAAATTCTATATGGCAATAGAAAAAAATCCTTTCATGTAACATGGCTGCCGTGACAAATTGCAAGGGCATAATCATTAAGTCATACAATGACATTGCCGATATAGATGCAATAACTACGCTACCAAATTTGTTAATGAGATATAGCCGCTTCAATTTGGGAAGAGAATTTCAGCACACATATAATCATTCAACCCTAGATGCAAAAGTTAATAATCTTCCATTGGCAAACAATTTTTAAAACCCTCTTCAAAGTATATTGTTGAAAAGGAGGATGCAAAGACCAACCAAAAAAAAAAAAAAAAAAAAATCAACTTACTCTAAACAATTTTCTTTAAATCTTGTGCTAACCAAGAATAGTTGTTAAGAGTCTTAAGACTATATAAAGAAATTTCAGTGCATGATAGGGGTTAAGGTAGGCTGTGAAATAAAACACCGTAAGAAACGTGAGCTTAAGAAAAGGTGGACGATCATGTCAAAAGATAAAAATGTTTAAATATGTCTAAGGTGGTCATTATTATTGTCATCAAAGGAATTTGCATGGGCTTGATGGGGTACACATAAGAAAAAAAAATAGTTGAACTCTAAAATACATAGAGGAGATATACGGCTGTTCAGTTTAAAACAATTAATCATTTGGCAATAACATGAATAAACACTTGGTATATATCTTTTAATATTAAGTTTGGTGTAAACATAGCAATGTAGTAATGCAAATGAAATAAAGCAAACAAAATAAACCGCATGCTATTGCACTCCCTACACTTCTTCGCCAACATGATTAACCACAAAGGTGAAGGAACTCAAGCCAGAGAAAAATAGCAGGAAGAATAAAAACAACCTTTGGGCTTCAAGAATGGGAACACGTGCAAGAACAAATTCACAGAACAACTCCAAGATCTCATAAGCAGCTAAGATGTTCTGTTCACGAATTATATGTTCCACCTAGCAGCAGTATAGAAGACAAATTCATAATGAGACTGACAGGAAAGCAGACATCTTTAAACAGAAAACAAAAGAAAAGTAAAGGTGGTACACGTATTCGTGCAATAGCTTCTTGACCAGTCTGAAGATATTGTGAAATCTCCTTCTGCATCTGTTTTAATTGCGCCTCTCTCTTATTGCGAAGCAATTTCATCCTTGAGATTGCCAAATTCAAGCAAGTCTTACTGAAGAAACCACAAAAAGGAAACCTTTTATATGTTGGACTAGCTACAAGTAATATGCTCTAAGAAAATCTTCATGTTGTTGATTTAGAATATAGAAGTTAACAGCTGGTTTTATCACAAAAATAATAATAATAAACAAATAATAAATAAAAGTTGGTAGACTCGGACTGAATGATACAGTTACATGACGATTATACGGCATCATGCAAACTTTATATCCCTTTCCTGGAGCTGCAAATTTCAGCCTCATTCTCTACCATTAATTAGATTTTGAAATGTTTATAAATTTTTAAACCAGAGCCACGATCTAGAAATATCACTCATAAATACCACCCTACCTGCCAAGCTTGTACTTAATGTCTCAATTTACATTATAGTTCACATAAGCAAATAGCTCACCTTTTCATCAATAGTAGTTTATCAAATGTCAAAAATTGGCAACAATAACAACTTATTTTAGCAGAGTATTATATTAAGTATTAAGTAGTACATGTCATCAATATTTCATAACTTTTTTTAAATGCTAAGTCCCTCAGAAATTCATGAACCATTCTAGAATTATCTCAAAACATAGATAGCTACGTTAAAAAAAATAAATAAATAACCAACAGATCAATCGGATTTCAGTTACAAAGAAGCCTCAATGTCTAACCAGTAAAGGTTGTAATATTGCATGCCTCATGTGTCAAAAACAAAGAATCAGAAACCAAGAATTAATGTGTGAACTATGTGTTGTCTACCAAACTCAAGGTATTGCCTCTCTTGCACATAGCCCTGTACTTACAATCCTTTGCTTATGTATGTATGTAATTAATGTATGTATGTATGTATGTAGGTATGTTATGTATATATATACACACTTTAAGCCTAGTTATTGGACATGTTTGGACCCAATTTTCCTTTGCAAAGGTCCTGATTTATGTGTGCTTATAACTAATACAAAAAAAAAAACATATTGCAGCAAGTATCTTTTTCTTCCTACATCAATAACCCTTACTTCTTCTAGCTCATGCCAATAAATGAATTCCGAAATTTTTCCTTTTTTTTTCTTTTTCTTTTTTTTTCTTCTTCTTTTTTTTTTTTTTTTTTTTGAGGTGAAGGGACCTTATAGCCTCGGAATTATGGCCAAAGACCTCAACCAGTATACCAGCTTTCGATTTTGGCCATGTGTTTTCTATCTTATCCCAATTTTTTGAGTTTTCAAAAGATTATTCTTTTGTGCTTTTGTGGAAATCAGGTAAGTCTGATGGTTATTTGGAATGATCAACATACGCCGCAAGAGTCAAACTAGCTTCCACCATAGTGCAACTACCCAGAACCGAATTCTTTTGCTATCTACATTTGAGGAATTAGTTTGTAACTCAGAACGATTATGCAACTTGATTTTGGGAATGACAAGTTCCTTAATCATCTCGATCATGGTCTAGAACAACGATAAATATACAAGATTCAACATGTTGATTCCCCAAATCGAGAATACGAAGTCGATTGACTGCACAACAAAGAATTGTACAATTTTCTACGACAATCACAGGATTCTTCTATTAGAACTATACGCAGATCACATGAATTTCATCTAATAAAATTCGAGTAATACGAATAAATCAGGAGGATTTTTAATTGTTATTTGAAAAAAAAAAAAAAAAAAAAAAGTTGAGGTAGATGATACTCACCATCGGACGCCTAAGCCGGCTCTGTTGAACAATGAATTCAGAGAGGACATCGTCAGCGACAATCGAAGAAGAATAAGAACGAAGACTTCAGTAAATCAGATGCCTACCGATCTCAGACAATCAAGAGATCGGTTTAAATTGTCCTTTCCTTTTTTTTAAGGATAAGGAGGCAAAATGATCCAGTACACCAACCGAATACCATTTTCTAATTACAATTCATCAATTCGTATTAGGCTGAAACTGCAATTAAAATTAAAATTTTTGTCTGATGTACATCTCGAGCCATACATAAAATACCAGCATCTTGTTCAACCATCACATTAACAATTCCAGCTGAAAACTTGTTAAAATTGTAAATTTCTCATTTCAAAACTATACATGATATTCGAACTTACGACGTGTGCTTCATGAGTCACACGCCACACTGATAGAGCTACGGATGGGAGAGATTAGCGTAAATTGTCACCTTCTTTCTCTTTTGTTATTAAAATTTGTCAACTTCTTGCATTTAACATAAATAAGCCCTCAACTACGAGTCACACGTCATACGGTGAAAACAGTTCGAGTTAGAATCTAAGTTTTCTTTGACTCGAACTCGACTCGATTGATCACATGTATGCTCATAATCGGCTTAGTTATCTGTCGGATTCATGATCCACGGGCCGCGGATCTGACCCAACACGTACGTAGGACAAGTGTTGGCGAAGCCATTTCTGAATAAGTTACAAAAATTAGCCATTTTATGGATAAGGTGGGCCGACAAGTATTGGGCCGACTTAAATGAGCTGAGCCTGTTGCTTGTTAGGAAAGGAAGCTTCGGATGGCCAACATAGGCCCACATCTGTTACACCCCCAAGTCACCGGCTAACTCGGATCGGTCAACAACGACTTCACCAGCCAGTAGCCAAAGTCTGCAACAATTGATGCCGTTTCCCGAAAGCCTTAAACTACTACGGAATTCGATTTACATCTTATATATTTAGACCAAAAATAAAGCGATATGCTAAATTCAAATCAAGTTATTTGGCCTAAATTTGGTTTGGTTTATAATTAAAAAATAGTTTATTCTTATTAAAATATGCTTCTGATAATATATTTTTAATCGTAGGGGCTCTAGAGGATTCTAGGGATGTGCAGTTTGTTTGGATAAGGTTCTATACAGCTCATATTATTTAGGCCTTTGTGAAAATACAAAAAGGAAGGAGAGAGAGAGAGAGAGAGTAAGCCACGTTTGGAAGATGCAATGGAAGTAGAAATTATGGGAGATGTATAGTACTAAGTAGGGTTTGGAGGCTGAGCCACGACAAGGACGATTGTCTTTTTCACATGAGTTTTTTCATTTCACATTCATTATTTTAATTTCCAACGCATTAAGTCGCTAATCCATCACTTTCTCGAGGATAATTTTAATTATCGTCTTATTTAATAATTTACGTATTTTGTAGAGGGGTGCGATTGAAATATCTTGCATGGATACAGTGATGAATTGATGCAACTTAAAAAAAAAAAAAAAAAAAAAAAAAGCAAGTACAAGAGACATAATAGTTAGATTCACATCCATAAAATTAATTGTGGATAAGCGAACTTCTAAATATTTAGAGTCCAATTGAAATTGAAATTCACATACTTATTTAGAGTCTATATATTAACGCGCTTTTATTTGTTTAGAGTCTTCGATTGTCAATTAACACTTTCGAGACTTTTATGATATTTGCGAGATGAAGTCATATATTTCGCTATGTTATATAACATGAAAGTAAATATCTATAAATTTGATGAAAAACAAATAATACTTGTGACGAAATATAATAAGGGTTCTCATTTAGACATAAAAATGTAACAAGTAAATGCATAATATTCTCGATTATAAAAATGCACTCTTTTTTGTTCGTTTGTGGATTAAACATCATAACTCTCGCCAACCAACATTGTTCAGTTAGTTAGCGAAACTGGATGCTGGAAGATAATTCGTTTTTCGTGAAGGAGAAGTCGGAGTTCAAGTTCTAGCAAGCGCTAGTTTGGAGAAATTATCGTACCACTCAAATTTCTGTCGATATGTTAAAATAAAAAATAAACTCGAATTCACAAAAAAAAAAAAAAAAAAAAAATCCCAACTCTCCGAAAGAATACAAAATTTTACACAGTCGGGCCACCAATGGATTTGAAAATGCAAAGAAGGTCTTGCTTATCCCATTTCCAAAACCGAATAATATTAAATTAAAAAAATTATAAAGTTATAGAAGATAAGTACAATATATATAATTCACCACTATTTCAAAATATAATATAATATAATATAAATTCGTTTTTTAATGGACAGTTAGCAGCAGGAGTTCCTTCAGATCGAACTTTGGAATGCTTGAAATTAAAAATTCAAAACTAAAAAATAATTCACAAGTTGTTGAAGGAGGAAGAGAGATGGTGGGAAGGGGGGATGTATATGTAATTATGTAAGGAGTTGGTTGCTATGAAACTTCCAATTATAGTAAGGATAAATTCTACAATAAAACGGTTACGTAATATCGGTATATATTTCTCTCGTATTAAAATTTAAAAAAAAAAAAAAACTTATGATTTTTTTTTTGAATTTTTTTTCTAAATGAAACTTATAGACTTTGGTGAAATGTATAACTTTTTTATTCAAAAATTTTTTTAAATATTTCTAAATATTTATTTTGAATTTTAAAATTTAACGATTTTAAAATAGTTTTTAAATCTGCTTCAAACATGTTAAATTTAGAGTTTCAAAATATATTTTTAGAAATATATTTTGAAAAAAAAAATGAACATAGAAATTGTAGTTCGTCAAAATGTACAACTTGAATGTTAAAAAAAATTTCCAATTATAGTAAGGATAAATTCTACAATAAACCGGTTATGAAATATCGGTATATATTCTTCTCGTATTTAAATTAAAGAAAAAAAAATTTACGAGCATTTTTAAAAAAAATTTCTAAATTAAACTTATAGGTTTTGATGAGATGTAAAACTTTCATATTCAAATTTTTTTAAAAAATTACTTTTAAATATTTATTTTGGAACTCTAAAATTTAACGAGTTTAACATATTTTAAAATAATTTTAAAATCCGTTTTAATTATGTTAAATTTTTAGAGGGCCAAAATATATTTTTAGAAGCATATTTTGAAAAAAAATATTATAGAAACTATAAATCTCGTCAAAATTTTTAATTTGAATGTTAATTTTTTTTAAAAAAAATATTTTAAAATATTTTTTTTATTATTATACAGAATGACGTGATATAACTGCACCCTAGAATTTCAAAATATTACACAAAATAAAATAATTATATATACATTATTTAATAATAATAATAATATATTTGGCTGTTTGTACTAACTCCTTTATTATTATAATAATAATTATAATAATGATACTTGCATTAATATACAAAGGTGGGGTCACAATCCCCCTCCTACTTGTATGGAATGTAGACTGAGCAGAACCTCCACTGCCCCCTGTTTTCTATTTTCATTTTCTTTGCAAAGTCAAATATGGATAATTAGTTATGATGATTTTGGCCCTCCAAAAATCAAATGATCTATGCATAACATTTTTTCAAATTTATTATGAGAAATTATAATTTTAGTAACTATTATGTTAAATTTTATCTTATTAAAACTACTTAATATTTAGAAACCAAGAACGACCATGAAGTCCACTAGTAATCTATTAGGTGTCCTAGTTCAAGTTGAAAGCGATTCTAGGGGTCCTATATTGCAAACTTTGATGACTGCTCCTTTTTTTTTTTTTTTTTTTTTTTTTTTAAGGACTTGGACTACTTCCTTTCACTTGTAATTAGGAGAGGTCAATTCCAATGGGCCTCTTCAATACGCACATTTTTTGAAGGGGTCCATGAGAACTCTCGAGCCACATTGCTTGTTTATGTCCAATTGGTCGTCAAAATCTAATTTGTATTTAATTATTATGGATAATTACACTGCAATTCCACTATATTATTTTAACATAATTTAAGTTATCTCAATTTTTTTTGTATTTTGGTCTTTTGATATTTTTTAATACACTTATAACACATTTTAATGAGATTCTGACACTTTCGACATCTTTATATCACAATATCTATGGTGTTAATTTTTGCACATTCGTGTTAAAAAATAATACTATAATATTTTTTGGATAGTTTATGACACTCTCTTGATAATTTTAATACCATCTTCTAAAAATTTTTAAGTGTAAAATTTTAAATTTAAGTGCAAAAATTTTTAATAAGTGGATCTAGTATAATATATTTAAATTTTTTGGATCTCGGTACAAGTCTCCATAATTATTAATCTTAATTAGATCCCGAGTTAGATTCACGAATATGATATTTATTATTATTTTATATTATTTAATGATATCGATAAAATCTGGATTTTTTTATTATTTTAGAAATAATATTTAATTTAATGAAAATTTGCTATAAAAGATGATTCTGAAGTTTTAGAAACTAATAATTGCTCTAAAATGAGTAACAAGCAGTGTTTTTCAGTTGAAATTTTAATTTTTGCTCTGAGGTTTTGGCAAAAATACTAATTTTCTTTTTTTTTGTCTAAAATAAGATGCATATGGTGAGTCAGATGAGGTCAAGTCAATTATAATTTTAGGGATAATTGCAGATCAGCCCCCCCTATTTTAGGGGTTCGCAGATCAGCCTCCCGAAACGCGTTTTCGGGGGGGCTGATCTGCAAAAAAAAATAATAAATCTACCCCGAAAATGCGTTTTCGGGGGCTAATATGTCCATAAATGAAAAACGGAGGGTTGATCTGCAAGAATCCATAATTTTAACCAAAAAAAGACAATTTGCAGAGGAAAAAAAGTGGTGGAAAGGTGTGAAGATTGGGGAGGATGTAGATAAGCATGGATGGACCTGCACCCCAAATAAAGACTCCAAAACCGCCGGCGCGCGCCCACAGTCCTACCACTTACCCCCCAAACCGCCGTTTCCCGCAATCCCGTTTCCCCCAAACCGCTTTTCGTCCACGTACTTTCCCGGAAACCAGGAACCACCACCTCCTTTTCCCTGTTTTCTTACTTAAACCGCTTTCTGCTTTCTCCTGTGTTATTATTGTGTCATTATTTTTTAATTCCCCACTGAGAATCCCACGCTGGAAAGTACAAGATATAATAATAAATTTATTTTTAAATAAAAATTAATAAATTTATTTTTAAATATTTAACTATAATAATATGTAATATAAAATACAATATTTTAATTTTAAAATGAATTTAAATGATATCAATAAAATTAAAAATATATAATATTAAAATTATTATTAAACTATATTATCTATTGCTATATATTATTGATATTACATAATATTTTACTTCAATCAATTAAAATAATTTTTATTAAAAAATAAAAAGAAACGATAACATACGTACAAATATGCATATCAAATATTTCTATCTAATATGTCCGATACATTAATTCAATTTTTTTATTTATATTATTTTATGTACTCCGTATATATCCGAACGTATTTACAAAATATCAACGTCAAACACTCGATAATGTATGAGATAAACTTTCGATGTAGCTTTCCTTCCTAGATTCCGCGTGAATCCTTAATACTATACTTTTGCATATATCCATAGGGGAAAATAGTATTATGTCAATTTTACTCGAATAATATATCCACAATATCTAAACTTTTGCATTTGGGTCTAATTGAATTACTTATTCCAAGACAGGCCCTCCAATGTTATTTATTTTGGTACGCACAATAGCAGCGTAGCCTCTTAAGTTTTAAGAATATCGAACAAGACTTCAAATTTTATTTTCAAAAATACTAAAACTATGGAATATGTGAGTTTAGAAGAAAGAAAAAAAAAGCAAAAGACAGTAGAAATGGCTATACTTGGCTACTTTAGACCGATCCTTATACCTAGATCGGCATGCTCGACCATTTCTGATTGGCCGGTTTGGATTTGATATACATCCCTCACATGTTAAACAAAACACGTCAATTATAATTAGTTTAGCCCGTACTATATATTGATTGGCCATTTGTTTCAAACCATTTCATTAAGTACGTGATATATTTTAGGGCAACAAAATGACCCAAAGCCAACTCTATGGATAAAAAAATAGAAATACCACTACACCCAATCCGAAGGGTCCAAATGTGCTAAAACAATCATAGGATGCCTTTTGTTTAAAGTAATTATTAGTTGTCCTATTGTTGCAAAATAACTCTTAATTATCTAACCAATCCGCCGCAAATGACAGCTGTTCTGCAGTCCTTTATTTATTTCACAATAATTTTCGTCCAATTTAATAAACTTGTGGTATAGGTCAGTTCAAAAATACAAAAAATAATGATAATGATAAAATTTTATTTTAATTAAATAATTAAAATTGAAAGCTCTCTAAGAGTATCGAAATCTAATCAAAACCACGTTAAATTTAACTAAAATAACAGAGAAAATAAGAGCGAACAAATTAGGAGTAGCTAAATTTTTTAATAGGGCATAAGTTGATATAAAATATATTTTATGATTTTGATTGTGATTATATCGGTAATTTCCATCCACTCAGTAAACCCGATTAAATAAAGTCGTGATTTTGTTAGAATTTTAATGATATGATACAAAGAAATTACATAAATAAAAGTTGGAGACGTTAATGTTATATTAAAAATAATTAACTAGAATAAATTGTTAAAATAGCTTAAAATAAGGTATATGATATTGAATATGACATTTATTCTTAAAAATAGACTCTAAACTAATTCTATTAATAATTTACCTAATTTTGCTTAAAATGAATGGAGAAAGAAACTCTGAATGAATGCTATATAAAATAAGAAAAATTATTTTTAGAAATTCTTGCTAGCGCTAATTAATAATAAACTGTTATATTGTTTATGTTGGATACGTGGTCGCCTAGTTTAATTTCTATTATATATTTTAAATAAAAAATAAATAAAATTGTAGTGTCGTCGAGTTTAATTTTTATCATATATTTTAATTAAAAAATAAACAAAACATAGTTTCTTTCGGCAAGTATTTATTAGAATTCAAATTTGTGATTTAATTTTTATAAGGACAAACTGCGGTTATATCTATTATAAAATTTTGCTAACCAACTGAATCAATAATAATTATAGAAAAATTATCATTTTTTTTTTTGGACAAGAAATAATTATCATATTATTATTAAACAAATTAAAGTAATAGTAATAAAGTAATATATCTATTGGGGGTTGAGGGTGGGGTGGCCTCCAGGATATGTGGCGATTCGGCCGCAGCATGCGACCAGAACGTGGTCGCCACGCGCTGCGTCGGCGTTCACTCCCAAGATTGGCGCCGCCTGCATGCCCGCGGCGGTGAATTGTCTATTTTGCCCTCCATCTTTTATCTCAATCACTCGAATATCCCATCCCTATCCTCTCCTCCTTCTTAATCCCGTGGGTTAGGAAACGATGAAATGTGGGATACATATTATCGGTAATTTGCACGACCAGCCTCGAAAAATCTCTTTTTATTGGGCTGTACCCTTTCTACAAACAATAATGTACAATGAGTCAACGGTCGCATTTCTACTCGTACTTTGAGTTGTTCTAATTAATTTCTTGTCTCAACCTAATATTTGATGCATTCTTTTTTTAATCATGATTTATAAATTGCAAACTTACTTCAAAATGTAGGCTACATGTTATCGGTTATTTGTACCAGTAGCTACAATTATTTTTATTTTTTTTTGAAATACCGATACACTTGTTAAGTTCGCATTGGTCAAAACGCGTTAAAATGAAGATTGTCTACTTACTATTTTATCCAAAATCACGTCAAATTCGACATGGACGAATAAAATAGTGAATGTAAAATTTAGCAGCCACAAGTCACTATAAAAGCCTTCCCTTCCAAAATAGGAGTTGCTATAAGGGCCTTACTAAACTAAACCAATTTATCAGAGTCTAAACGTATAAACACAAGCCCAAATCTTATTATGTATTAATGAATATATATAACAAAAAATAGTCCTCTGAGAGAGAAAACCGCCGGCTAAGTCCCCAAATCCACGCCTCTCCAAACTACTTAAATATCCCCCCTCTCTCTTTCTCCTTCTTTACCTCCCCACTTATTTTCACAATTTTCTCACCATCCTCCTCCTCCTCCTCCTCCTCCTCCTCCGATAAACGCAGTCTTAATCTCCATTACTGCGAGTTTCGAGCTCTCTCCATCATGCGTATGAGTTGCAATGGCTGCCGCGTGCTCCGCAAGGGCTGCAGCGACAACTGCAGCATCCGCCCTTGTCTACAGTGGATCAAGAGCCCCGAGTCTCAGGCCAACGCCACCGTCTTCCTCGCCAAGTTCTACGGCCGCGCCGGCCTCATGAACCTCCTATCCTCCGGCCCCGACCATCTCCGCCCTGGTAATTATATATGTTTATACATATATAAGAAAGTATACGATATCTGAAGTGAAGATTAATTTGTATGTCGATTTTTGGCAGCGATATTTAGGTCGTTGTTGTATGAAGCTTGCGGGAGAATAGTGAACCCGATATACGGGTCTGTAGGGTTGCTGTGGTCGGGGAGCTGGCAGCTCTGCCAGGCCGCCGTCGAGGCCGTGCTCAAGGGCGCTCCGATCATGCAGATCCCATCCGACGCCGCAGCAAACTCCTCCTCTCCTCCTTTCAAAGCTTACGACATTCGCCATGTCACCAAAGACTCCCTCACCACCGGCGCAGCGGCTGCCGGAGCTTCTGGTGATCTCCATAAAGTATCTTCTAAGTCTCGCCCCCGCTTCAAGCGTTCCGCTGCCGCTGCCGCCGCCGCCGCAGCAGCAGCTGGTGCTGTTAAGAACAAGCCCGCTGACAGCCACGAATCGTCCGCTGACGTCAAGGAGGAGAATGATCATGAGAGCGCGGTGTCGACGGAGGCCGCATCGCATGTCAGCCAGGGATCAGAACCCAGCGACAACAATCAAAAGCCCGACGAAGGCGGTTCTGCGGCCGCCGAGGAGGGAGAAGCTGAAGAAGAAGAAGAACTAGTGGGGCTAGAGCTAACCCTTGGTCTTGTTCCAGTAAGCCGTCCCCGGAAGTCGCATCCGGAATCGGCGGCGCGGCCATGAATCAACGAATATCGTCAAGAACAAGTTCTTTTCATCAGGCTTTGAATTTGTTGATGTTCTACCCAGCTGTTCTGTACAGAGAAAGAGAGAGTAGTCTGAGAGTTTAACTTAGTCGTGTGGCAACGGTGATCATATATAAATTAGTTTATTTTCTTCAATATTATGGCGTTTTATATGATCTAATTATCCCCAGTTCAATAGTAGGAAAAGTTTGGGAGGTTTATGGAGAGAATTTTATAGTTTTTGCTATAAACCCGAGATCTATAAACCCGAATTTTATATCGAATTTTGTCGTAATCTATCTATATCTTAAAACATTTTACGGTGCATGATGCTCTATAGCAGTGCTCTTAAATTATTCGGAAATGGTGTGTGATATTTTATTATGTTAATTCGTCGAAAGATAGAAATTAGACGACTAATTTGCCCAAGTCAAGTCTCATTTTATAAATATTCTACCTATGTGATAATCAAGATACTTCATTTTTTTATTATTTTCAATATTTATGCATTCACATTATACGGTTGTTAGAATTTCTCGCGCGATATGAAGCTTGGTAGTATATCGGGTGTGAGTAAGTCAGGTAGAGTTGAGGGATTATTAATGTGAGGGTCGTAAAAGAAACAGCTAATATCGCAATTATAAAAATTGGTGGAAATCGGCCTAGTTATAATCGTCGTATTTATCATCCTATCAAAATTCTCCCACTTACTTCGTCGTCGCACGTAAAATCTTAAAACTCCACGCATCCCCTAGTACATGGTAAGGAGGTAATAAAAAGGTGCTATTTCAAACTTCATCCGAAATTATCGATACTCTAGTGTTGTTTAATTCGGTTCAAGAAAGAGGAATACGTCCTAACTTATTTAATAATATGAATTATGCAATATGGATAGCCTATTAAATCAATGAGGTCAATTTTGAGACAAAGTTTGGCTAGGTCAAGTCCCCCTTCCATTTATTTTGGATCTTTGTTTTCTTTTTTTTTTTTTCCTTTTTATTTATTTTTTTATTTATTTTTGTTTTTTTGAGTAGTACTGAGAATCTAGCATCCATATGTTACCAACCACAATGCTTTGATTTGGACATCCTGATAAGTAGGCTGTTCATGTACCATAGAGGTTGTGATAATGACATCTTAACTCTCTCTCTCTCTCCTTTCAAGAATAAATTGCAAATGACATCTTGGTAAATTTCAAATGTTCATCCAATCACCCTAGCCCCTAATATGCATATATATATCCCAATTACATGACTAGGCTTTATTTTAAATAGTTTTTTTTAAGTAATATAATTTAAAAGTTCAATTATAGATTATTATTTGTAAAAAAGTAGTTCGGAATAACTTATTGTATTATTAACACTTCAATATCATCTAGCAACAATGTAAGTGAAAAGAGTCTCTATTTACTCTATATGAAGATTTTTCTTCTTTACATGCCGCTTACCGTTAATAACCATGTTATTGGCTGTAGATTTGAACATGATAGACTGCGAAGTTTCAAACTTCTTTTAGAATGCGAGCTTATAACATCTTCAAGACTATCTTGTTGTATCAACAGATAAATATCTTTGTATTTCGGTCTTATAAAAATTAAATAAGATTGTCAGTAACTCAGATAGCCGTTATGTCTTTTTTCCTATTTTGGCCAAAGACACTTTTTATTTTTTTCTTTCCCACCTTTGCCTAGGTTGATAGATTTTGAAGTTTTTCCTTACTTTTAAAATGAAAAAAAATAATAAAAATAAAAATAAAAATTCTAACTTACCCATGACAATAGTTTCTCTTATATATTCAGCATCATGGATGCTTAAGCTTTGCATTTCTTGCCCAAATAGAAAGAATACAGGGCTATGAAGAACAATGATATTTTGGGAAAAAAATATAATGGATATGAACATTTAAGCCTGTCTTAATGTACTATACAAGAGGAAAAATGTGCTTCTATAATTGGTAGACTAATTAAGGAAATTACATATCGATACACTATGGGGTTTCCTATTTTTTTTTTTTTTTAAATCTTTTTTCAAATATGTTGGACTATACTCTTCATACTTATTGTACGTAACGACGAGTGTCAGATTGCGTATTAATTTCTACTTTGTCCTGCGTACATGATTCAATACGCGTGGAGTCTCTTTCCATCCTACAAAGACATGAATCGATTTCCTTCTATATTCATCATCAACATCGAGTTCACCCCATCATAATATTTTCCATATGTTATAAAACTTTAACATAAACAATAACAGCACGAAATAAACCCCGATTTTAGTTCATTTTCGAATTATTCCGTTTTGGTTATTGTATAGATGTTTCATAAATATAATATATGAAGCCTGGTCCTCTGGAGATAGCAACTTATTTAAGAGGCCCGGTCCTGGTAGTGGGCCTAGCAAGCCCAGACCAACTTAAATCATCAATTTGCCGCACTCAATAAGTTATGAGAATCGCCTCCGAGTCTTTGCTAGCTCAATAATGGAGATTTATTACTACATTTTAATAAAAATAATCTGTTAATTGAGGACCATAATACTCCAACAAGAAAACAATAATAAAATAAAATAAAATCTGACGGACTAATTTTAAACTTAGTTTCACTCAAAATATCCAATCCCAAAAGATAATTTTAAAATCTATATCAACCATCCGAGGGAGCTCGGGATGGGTTTTTTATGGCGGAATCGTGCTTTATTAGAACAATTTCTCATAAACCCATCCCCCGGAAGGGGTTTCCATTATTTTTCTGAGCGCCCAAAAGTTCGGGAAACCTGGATGGATATTTGAAATTCTGATAATGAAGTATGAACTATGTACCTGTATTATATACATCAAAATTCACAGAACACCATCACCTGTTACATCCGAAACGAGGGCACTCAGCAACAATTTGCCCTCTACGTCATCAAAACTTACAATATTTACGTAAAACAGGGGAAGAAAGACAGAAGGATATATACATAACCTTAACGGAGAATTACATTAGGAGGGAAAATTCGGCTATACACTTGCTTCTCTTTCTTTAACATCAACTCGGTGTTAGATACTCAGTAAGTTGATTCAAGCAACTGCAGAAATTCCACAGCCTCGGCGGCGCTGACGATTGAAGCAATCGAAGCCCTCGATCCTTACAGTTGGCTTCATGTCGTGCTTCACAGTGAGATAGCCGCCACTCGGTTTAGAAGGCGATGGCGAGGAATTGTAAGTGGAAGGTACGCAGCGGTGGATATCTGGTTCTTGCTCGTGGAATTGGGGGTCGTCAATCATCGGGTTAGCTGGCCGACTTGGAGGGGATCCACAAAAGAATGACGAAGGTGAACTATGCTCTTCATCCAATTCACCAACCTGTTAATTTATTAAATGCAGATTAGATGAATGAGATGACGTTAAAAAGTAAACTCTCTACATCTTGGAAGAAACAGTGTGCTCAAGTATTACGCAGACAGTTGAAATTTGAGGGCTCTAAAGTACTAAAAAAAAACCAAAAATCCCGCAAAACACGGCATCATTTTACAAATATACCAATCAACACAGACTTGGTTGAAAAAAACAATTTGAAAAACTGACCAAGTACAAAATTGGAGTTACAAGTATAATCAGTCTAAACCGAATTCAAAGGCAAGTGCAGGACAACTCAAGAAGCCATAGGAATGAAGAACTTACATTCTAACCATTTATTATATACTCCTACAACAAGCCTGAGTTATAAAAGTATTAAAAATTTCTTCGAATCTTTACGCAACACCCATCACACTACTAAAATATGTGTGTACGGTTCCACGTCAAGGAACACAGCCTTCACGTGACCAAGAATCAGACAAGTTAACGAGAAACACTTGAATATACTGAAAATCAATGGACTCCTACGTTAGTACAACAAATTGAATGAAAGAAACTTATCATTGATCAATCCACAAGCCAAATCAATTGACCTATTGTTAAATAATTCGTCACATGAAACTAAATATCAAACAGACAATTACACTGCAGTTCCTCTATATTATTTCAACATCACTTAAATCATCTCTTCTTCTCTCTCTCTCTCTCTCCTTTTTTTTTTTTTGCATTTCGGTCCTTTGACACCTTTTAACAAGTTTATGACATCTTTGACACCTTGATATCATGATACTTCTGGTGTTATATTTTGACACTTCGGTATGAACCATTAATAATTTCGTATTGAAAAATAACACTAACATATATTTTATAGCTGATGACACTATTGATGACTTTTAACATCCAAGTTTAAGAGACTTTAAGTACAAAATTTTTACAATTAAGTACAAATATTTTTAACAAGTAAATTTAAGCACAACATATTTAGATCTTTTGGACATGAATGCAAATCTCCTACTATAAAATGCAATATAGAATCAACCTAGCCTCTCCAATCATCATACAAATAATAATCATCAAATTTAAGGGAATTTACTGTTCAGCCCCCCTAATTTTGGGGTATCGCGATTCAGCCCCCCGAAACGCCACGTGGCGGCACGCGCGCGCCGCCACGTCGGCGGGGAAACGCGTTTCGGGAGGCTGAACAGTCAAAAACGAAAAACGGAGGGGCTGAACAGTAATTTTCCCTCAAATATATTGATCTCACTCTGTCCTTTCACCAGAATCAGCAAAGGATGATTATGTTCCAGTCAAATCAGAATATAATATTATTGTTTTCGTTCAAGATAGAGAAGAAACCCTGCTCCCAAGCCACAAATTAATGGTTTCAGTAGGACTGAAGTTTTACGACCCAGGCAAAGTACGGATCGTATGTGTGAGAAACCTAAAAAAAAATAGAGAAAACGATAAATCTGAATTTTTCCTAGAACCTTACAAATCACCCAACAGTTTGTGCTATATAATATAACTGTATACATTAGAATAAGCATGATCTAGCTATACTTGTTCCGTGAAATCAATTTTACGATTTCTCACAAACTGAAACAAACTCGAACAATCAATTCGCAAATAAACAAAAAAGGAAAGAAAAATATGTACCTCCGTTAGAACGTTAAGAATATCCTCGCGGAATCGACTACATGATGAATCAATTCGCGCGACCCGCCTCGGCACCGGGAAGAACATCGCCGGCGCCACCGCCGCCGCCGCCGCAGAAGCATCGCCGACATTCTCGCCACGGAACGGAGTGCTTCGCCACATCTCATCCACCGCTGATGATCAATCAAACGATAATACCGAAAATACTCCCAAAATGGATTGGAGATCTGATCTTCTAATTTTTTGAATCGCGACGAGGAGAGAACGGGTGAAGGAGAAAATATCTAAAATGATTGGGTTGTTGTCGCTTAAATAGTGAGATGTGATGGAGATTTTTATGAAGAGGAAGGGTGAGAATAATATTAATTAATTAATTAATTTACTAATATTGGCAATTGGAAAGAGGGAATAATGGCGGTGGGACATTGGCCATATAAATAAAATCTAATATAAAAGGATAATTGAATATAAGCTCTCCTAAAATTAACAGTCTTTCGATCTTCAAAAGTACAAAATTTAAACTGTAATTAAACTGTTATATTAATATTAATACTCATTACATAAAAAATAGTCGTTACATCACGAAAAGATAATATTAATATTTATTCACTACCTTATTTAAAATGAAATGTAGCTTGAATTGCAAGCAATAATTAAACTGTAATTGTCCAACCTCATCCATTTTTTGGAAGAAAAAGTCTGCATGTGTTACTGTTCCATCCGAAAATATGTTCGGATGTATTTATTTATTTTTTTTTTGGACCGTTAAATTTATGATTTACCCATTCCGAGGTAGAAAAAAATACGTTCAAATAGATTTTTGGGATAAGCATTAGGATGTCGTAACATTAGAATTCTTTCCGATATCGTATTGCATAAATGTTTTGTTGTTAAGCTCATTTTATTTGAAATTGTCACAAAAAAGAAAAAGGAAATCTTTTTTAGCAAGCATTTGTTGTGTTCAACACCTAAGGTATAAAATAAGTGACCAAATGTAGTGGTCGTGCGAGGTGAAATCTTTTAGTATTAGATCAAATTATTGTATCTGATACATACATATATATATATATATATATATATATATATATAATATATATATATATATATATAAAAGTAGGAGAGAGATTTGATAATATAATTATTTACAATAAGTTTAAATTATATAAATTAGTTATTATAAATATTATGTGAATTATATTTTTTTAAAAAATATATAATTATCTTTTTTTTCTGTCGTATATATATTCGATATATATGATATTCACATTAAATTCTTTCATCTTTGTAGATTTATATTTTAGCTTTTCTTAAGATCTACTCTTTCATTATCGTTATAAAAAAATATAATATATAATGATTAAGAGAATTTAAAAAAAATGCGGTCATTTTGTATTTATATAACTCCACTTAATTGATGTTGGCATTTTTATCCTCTCTAATTAATTTTGATCGAAATAAACTCTTACTAGTATAGAAAATAATTAAAATATATTTACGTTTGAAAAAAAAAAAAATGTGAGCGATCATATATAATTAATAAATTAGTTAAAATTTGACTTGTCAGATCCTACAGGGGTAGGTGGAATATCGACCATACAACTAAAAACACATGTTAGACGTTTCCAGAATCGCACGTGCGATATTCAGTAATTTTGTATAGGCGTGGACGTTTGGTAATTGTAATTTTACAGTTTTAATTTATTTTGTAGATTATTATAAAAATTACTAATTATAATCAGCATAATTTTTGTGCGATAAAACTAAAGATAATTATGCATCTGGTTTTAACGTTTTTTGTTGTATATTACAAATTTATTTGATTAACACAGCATAGTCCAAAATTAATTTGTAGTTATAATCGATGCATCCCAAAACTTTGGGTTTTTATTACTTGTCTACAGTTGTTAAAGAAAAATTGTTTTAAATATATATTTTTAAAATTTTTGTAGATTAATTTAAAAATATTAAAATTGTGATATCTTAAAATATCTATTTACAAATATTTTTTTAAAAAAAATTATACTAAAAATTATATTAAAATCTATTTTTCTGTATTTAAAACTTCTTTAAAAATATTTATATAATAGTTAAAATATTTTTTACATGAATTTTAAAATAATAACTAATTTGCAGTGACTTTGAAATAAGGAGTTGGTTTGCAATAAACTTTTAAAACCAATAGTCGATAAATAATTATTCCAATATTCAAAGTGGTAAAAGCGTTGGCTCTATCGTATATATAGGTTAAATTGTTGAATTATCGTAGTTTGAAATAAGATCGCGTAAGATGTAAATTACATTGTTTGGAACGAGGAGAGGAGATTGATTGGAATGGAAAAAAGAGAAAAGAAAAAAAAATAAAAATGGGAGAAAAAAATTGAAGGAAAAAAGTAATAATTTTTTTTTGAGTAATAGAGAGAAATGAATTGAAAGGAAATGTAACATTTCAAATATTTGGAAATTATAAGTTTAACTAATAAGTTATTATTTTATTTTCGTTTGAATAATTTGAGGGATAATATAATAATTCACTTTTTCTTACATTTTCTCTCTAATTTAAAAATAATCAATGGTAGGAAAATTTTCCTCAATTTTTTAAAATTTTCTATCCAACTTTTATTTTTCCTTATAATCCAAACAATCGGTTGGAATATTTCCTTCTCATTTTTTATTTTCTCATTATTTTTAACTGGGAATTCATTTAAATCCTACTAAAATAAAATTCAATTCAACTAAGTCGGCTGGATGGTGCCACATGTTGTCCAATTGCTTGAAAAGTATTGGAAGAACTCGGTGTTTGGTGTTTTGGAAGTATCGAACCGCCATGCGCCGGTGTGGTGGGGCGAGCAGCCATCGTAGCCGTAGGCCCCAAGTAACCCGCAATGGTAATGGTCTCTAGAAGACTAGACATACATCCAGATGTAACGCATAATATCCATGCAGTATATGCATGTGTGCATGTACTCCATGCCATACTCATGCGTGTACTGTATCGCATTCCATATATACATGCCTGCATGTACTCTATCACATGCCAGCACATTATTATATATATATGATTTTAAACGTTTTTTTCCCATTTATTGATATGCTCATAGACTAGGCCGTCCAAAATTCGGATCCTTTATTTATTTGGAAGGGATGAAAGAATTGGAAAGAAAAGAAATATAAAGAAATAAAAATAGAGAAGAAATTGGATGAAATTAATTTTCCTTTTCGTGTTTGATAATGGAAGGAAATAAAATAGTTAGAAAAAATAAAATTAGTTATAAATAATTACAAATTTATATAATTAGTTTTATTCTCTCCTCACTCTCCTCCTCACCAACCCCGACCTGCATCTGCATCTTCAAATAGTAACTCAGCAAAAGTTAAAGTAAAATTTCGTTGTGATCTCTCAATACTTACGTGAAGTGTATCAAATCAATTTGGGTAGATAAAAAGAAACTACAAAATAAAAATAAAATTAGCGGTCTGGCATAAGAGAATGCCTTGAGCCCGTGCCACGGAACCGGTAGAGTATTGTCGGGCGACGACCCTCACAATCTAGAGATCCAGCAACACACGGTGATCGAATTCTCTACAACTCCATGAAAAGACAATAAGCTATAAGAGTGAGAAAATAAGTACACAGTCACCCAACTGTGTACTTCATGTCACTTAATTCATAGCCGTTCTTTAAAATCTTAGAAGATAATTAAAATTAAAAATAATGCTTATCCTCATTCCATAATCGAAGGATTAGAAGCCGTCACACGATTTTTTACGACATCTCTTCTTACGAAGGAGGAGGTTCGCATGGGCTCACCATGCGGGATTCGATCCAGTGACCCGATGTCGTCTTTGGGGGGGGGGGGCGTTGGCCAATTGCACAAACAACACCAAAAATTATGACAAGAAAAGTCTATCTAAATCTGGAAGGAGCCCCATCTGTACTTTCTAAACTTGAATGTATCATTAATAAAATTGTGTCCAAAATTGTGTCGGGGGTTGCTTTCGAGAGTAGATGGTGTGAACTGTGCAAAACGTGGTCCCTTTCTACAAAATAGAATAAATTCCCAACTTTGTAAACTTCACTGTGCCACTACTGCACTGCAGTGTGATTATGATTTATGAAAAAGTCCAGGGGCATAAAAGGAAACTTTGTCCAACAATTCCGTTACAGTGATTGGTCTACTGCACTGAGCAGTCGCCACGTACGGATAGAAGTATTTTGCGTGTTTATCAGACGGTCACGATAATCAATCTCAGCCATTCAACTGCAATCCATAATTCGCAATATTCCTTTCCTAAATTGTTCGATTATTTTTTTCTAAAAATTCATCTACAATTTTATAAACCCAAATCTGAAATCAACATTGGGGTTTTAGCTAAAATAGGTGCACCCGCGTGCTGTAAACAAGAAATAATTTAAATTTGTTTTGTAAGTTTATAATTTATATTTTTTTTCAAAAAACAAAAACAGTTAGAATTAGTAAAATTTATAAATTATAAATTATAAAATATTTTTCATTTTTTAGTTATATCGATGTATTATATATATTATTCTTTTCAAAAGATAATCAAAAATAGGTTTTAAAAAATTTGGAAATATAAATATAAAAATAAAGAATATTCTGAAAATTATATAAAAATATATAGTAGGAAAATGAGAGAATTTTTTAATTTCTTACTAAATATAAATTACATAATATTTATATATTTAAACTATTAAATAATTATATTATAATATAAGTACTACCCAATCCTCCTTTTATATTTTATTATTATAGATATAGGCCGGATTAAAAAGATAATAAAGTACTAGTCGATTAGATCCACTACCATATTTTGTCTCAAACTCGCGAAACCAGTAAGCGTCTTTCTAATTTAAGAAGAATATTATCCAAACCTTGAAATACATTTTTTAAAAATTGTCAATATATTAGTTACTAGCTAAATTTGATTATCTAAATTTGTACTACCGATTTTATAAGGCCATAAAAATCTATATTTAAATATATAAAATGGATTGGCCAAAATTATTATTTCACATAAAATTTAAATAGATTTAGGTGTGCCATAATAGTTATCGTATAGATTGCGCAAATAGATTTGTCTTAATTACAATTATATATACAAATAGATATATCTCACATGATATTTTAAATAATTTTATACATGTTAATATTATATTTGTCTTACTCTAATAATAATTATAACTAAATATAATATTTTAATAAATAAAAATTTAAATATATATATAAATTATAAAAAGTTTAATATTAATATTATTTATATGATTAATATATAAGTGGGTGCATGATAAAACGAGTAGTATAATTTGCATCGCTGCGTATATTTAATAATAAACCTACTGCTATTGTTTTTTTTTTTTTTTTTTTTTTTTTTGATAATAAACTTATTGCTATTTTTGTTTATGGAGAAAATGAGAAATTTTATGTTGGTTGCTATAAATCGCGGATATTACGGGGAGATAATTTCCTTTTTCCGCTTTCTCTTGAGAAGGCAAGAAGCAGCCAGCGAGAGCGCAGCAGCGGAGGAGACGAGGAGTGAGCGAGCGAGCGAGACTTTTTCCAAGTTCTCAAGCGATTATTTCGTTAGATTTATGTCGGCTGGATCCGTCGACAATTTTCTGTTAACTAATCTCAAGATCTCTGTCGAAATTTTTACATCTTCTTCATCGATTTCTCGCCGGAGCTTGGCCGGAAACTTTGCCGGCGCCGTCGCTCGCTCCTCTTATCCCCGCCGCATGCGACGGAGGGCTGTGGGTTGTGCAATCACGGGCTCCATGCGATCGATTCCCTCCAGGTACCAAATCAATCGAAAACAACTTCTTGCTCTTGTTATTTTTGTTTGAAATTACGTCGGAATGTTTGATCGATGAGTTGATATATATTTTCTTTGATGTTCTCTCTGATATGTCTTATGATACTTAAGCTGACCTTTTTTTTTTCTCTCTTCATATTTATATTATGTGTTATTGTTCGATTTGGTTGTTTGCGAGATTAGTCCTACGGTGTTACTTTTGGAATTTCTGCTTAATTTCGAGTTCGGTCTGTTCTTCGATCTCTTAAACATCTCTTTTGAGATTCTACCGGAAAAAAAAAAATCCTAAGATTTATGCGAGGTTTTACAAAATTTTTTTGATAGCGCCCACGAATTTCTCAGCACTCAAATTACGAGGTCCTGTAAAAATTTTTTCTGTGATTTGACTTCGATCTATGCCTATGTAAGAAGTTCCATGTTCTAGACTCTGATTACTCTGATTTCTTTTTATTTCGTTGTCACTTTTCTAGTTCTGATTAATCGTTTCGTCCTTTAATTCCATCAAGTTCTTTCACTCTATTTGTTTCTCATCACTCAAATAGCGGTTATTCATTGGATTAATTTTTCTCCTCTACTAACTCTGTAACACCAAGGTTTTAGACATAATCGTTTCAAATCTCTGTTGTAAGCGTTTTGATGATTATCGAACTCTATTAATTTCGATCTTTATATATTTATGTACCGGTCTCTTCGTTTTTTTAATATTTAATTTACTATAATTAATTGATTGATTGATCTATCTATGTGCGAAATTTTGTTGCAGGGCTGCTGGATTCATAGTGAAGTACCTCGGATTCAAACACATACAACGAACTCCCAATCTCTTCATCTTCGTCAGACACAATCTCTCTTAACCTGATTTTCTTCCAAACTTCTACCCAATTTTGTCCGAGTCACAGTTTTGATCCAACTCCTTTTTTCCATTAATTTTCTCATTCTCAAGAATTGTAGGATAGCAGCACAATGCCAGGTCCGAAGAGGCAACTCCTCAACAAAGAGAACAAGATCCGTAGCTGCTCCACCACCAACGCCGTCGCTGCGGCTAGGCCGAAGAAACTGCAGGCGAATCCGACTATCCCTGTTGCACGGAAGATCAGGATTGTCTTCGATGATCCTGATTTAACCGATTCTTCCTCCGATGAATCCGACGGTCCTATTAGAAGAAGGCGCGGCGAAGTGCAGTTCTGGGTGCCCTGCGAAACCCAGCCAATTGTGGTCAGTAACAACATCAATCACAAGGCGAATAAGAACCCCAAGATGAAGAGCATCGCGAACATTGCTAATCTGAGGACGACGAAGTACAAGGGGGTCCGGCAGCGGAAGTGGGGGAAGTGGGCGGCAGAGATTCGCGATCCCATCAGAGGGTGCCGGCGCTGGTTGGGTACGTTCGACACGGAAGAGGAGGCCCTACGTGCGTACCAGCTCGCTGACGCCAAATTAAAGCAAGAGAAGCTCGCTGTCGCCAAGTTACAACAAGAGGAGCACCAGAATATCAACGCCAATGCGGAAGCTCACCCTGCTCTTATAATGTGTGCTCCATCGCCGTCCTCTGTCCTGGAAGCCCACCAGCAAGATAATCAGAATCCAGCACCTCTCCCGACGCAATGCCATGAATCGGAGAAACATGAGGAGGAAAAGGAGTCGGTGCCGACTGTGTTCGAGCTGTTCCAGCAGGACCCGAACATCTTCCCGTTTCCAGCGGACCTGGACTGCAATTACTTGGATTTCGATGTCGGGAGCAGCGAGTTTTTCCTGGCCGGAGGTCTGGAAGACGATACTGATGTAGGCTCTCTTGAGAGAGTATTCGACGATATCGACGATTTCCCGGCCGGGGACGATGAGATTGGTGGCTTAGATGAGGCCTTGAAGTGGGTTGAAGGTGTTCTCATATAATCTTACAATTAGCCTATCTATCTATCTATCTGTCTATCATAGTTGATCGGAACAAAGTTAGGCATGAAACCAAGTACCCATCGGCGAATTGAATCACAGTTCTATGATAGATAGCCTTTGGGTGAAGCATATGGTATTTATTAGGAGTTTTGAGGTGATTCTGGGAGAAGTTTAGAGACGTTCTTGGGTTTTTACTGAGGCTATAAGAGCCGTCCCAAGACATTTTGGTCTCGCCTATCTTTGAGCTTATATATATATATAGTATAATAATCTACTGCATGAGCGAGCTTGTGAGTTCTGTCACAAAATGAAAGAAAACTCTGGTGTTTGTTTAATTGTTATTGCATTTGTATGATCTTTATTATTTTTAAGTTTTGTCTATTTTTTATTTAACTTATATTTCGTAGATGTGGTTCAGCTCTAATTTCAGCTTCAAAGGCATTAGACCCAGCGGGTTAACCTGACCTTCGTTTCCTCAGCTAGTAGGCTTGGGTCGGCTTTGACTTGATCTGACTCTCGGCCGAGTGTTATGAGGTTCAACTAAACGCGACAAGGCTATAATTAGACTCTATAATTTATAAGTCAGGTTCAGGTATGAGCTCAGGTTATTGTGCTCCAGCTTGGCAGCTTCCACTTATTTATTTGGGATAACTATTGTTTAAACTGACAAAAAGTTTCGCTCGTGATATTCGTGTCGGAGCTATTTTGATCATTCTATAAATATTTATTGAAAAACAATCCTAATATTAAAGTTTTAGATTTTGAAAAATTTTACAATTTTTATGTGCAATATTTTTTTTAAAAAATTATTTCTAAATAGATATTTTGATACTTTTAGTGGGTTTTAAAATTAATGCATTAACTAGCTAAACTTTGGATCTTAAAATACATATTAAGAAGTTTTTCTTTAAAAAAATAATATAAAAATTGTAGGTCTTATCAAAATATATAATTTTTATGTTGAATATTTTTTAAAAAAATATTTTAGGTGTTAAAATTGATGAATAAAATGATAATCTTATTCGGAAACTTTAAAAGGTTGACGGGTTGATATGTAAGTCCCCTACTTATTTAGTTGAATTAAGGTGTTGAATTTATAATTTTCTCCAAACTCTTACCATTTAACGTTACTATAATTTTGTTAAACTAACGTAATATTAATAACGCTAGTATATTTGCGTCCGAAATTTAAATAAATTTCTTGTAATTAGGTAATTTGGACGTCAAACTTTATGAGAAGTTTGTTGCGTGTTAGATTTGCAGACGATGGATAATTCATCTATTTTTATAATAATTAATTAATAAAGTAGAGCTTTTCATAGTTCGACGATGATGGGTGACTTTTTTAAGGAGTATATATATATATATATACACAGAGAGAGAGAGAGAGAGAGAGAGAGAGAGAGAGAGAGAGAGGTGTGTGTGTGTATAATCAGAAATTATAACTAGCTTTTTTTCGATTTTAAATTGGTGTTTTTATGCTATTTTTAAAAGGCTAATATAATTAAATATATGACGATAATTTTATCATTTCATATAGTTTAGAGATATTAAAAATCAAAATTAAATTAGAAGAGATATATGTTTATAATTTCTAACTATTAGGACATATATATGAACATGTCCCCATTTTTCTATAGCCGCCTGTGCGACATGGCGCGAGCTTACGAGTGCTATTATTAGAAAAATACAAAAATAATAAGTCAATAAAGCATAGTCGAGTGGCGTTTCTTTGTCATGAAGATATTATATAAGTCATTGTTAGATCACATGGTAGGTCGTTGGGTGGTGTTTAATTATTAATTATTATTTCGTTAAATCATTTTTTGCTGACGTGGTCAATGTTTCTTTTTCTGGGAAAATGTTGATTAGGGGCTTTTTTTATAAAATATTTTTAAATAGATATTTTGATATTCCGAATTATTAACGGGCTTTAAATTCGACCGGTTAACTTGCTGAAGTTTAAAGTTTCAAAATACCTACTCAAAAATATTAAATATAAAATTTATAAATCACATAAAAATTTATAATTTTGATATTAAAATTTTTTTCAGAAAATGCTAATACGATGGTGAAAACGATATTGCACGCGATACAAGCAGGAGCTAAAAGTGAATAGGTGAAAGGATAGAGACTAAAACAGCCACGATTTTCCCAACTAGGGGCTGAACCCGATAAGTACCTTTTTTTTTTAATAAAATTAAAAAATTATGATACTACATAGTTCATAATTTCAACTTTTCAAATAAAAAAAATTATGATTTTTTTGATAATAGCTAATATAAAAATAAAAAAATATGGTTTTTTTGATAATAGCGAATAGTGGTTGGAAAATTTCAGAAATATACTATATTGTTCACTGCAACTTTTAATTATTATATTTTAATACTTTTTCGAGCCTTTAAAATCTAAGTGCATTTAATTTGCTAATATGTTAATAATACGAACCTCATACCTCAACTTAGAAATATATTTAATTTTTTTTTAAAAAGTAAAAATAGAATTTTGATATTGCTTATTAATATATAATTATTTTAAAAAAAATTATATGAAAAATTTTAGTTTACATAACTTTGAATTTGAACAGTAATATTTTATAAGATATCATCCGGTCGAATTAGCCGTGCTCCACATAATTATCTCACTTTTATTTCAAATATAAAATATATTTTTAAATTAATAAATACATCTGGGCTGAACAGTATCTTGATAAGCCTAAACAAAACTAGCCCACGTGGTTAACAGTTTTATAATAATCAGGAGCATGCTCTGCCTTTGGCACGTGCGAGCACGTGATGGAATCACGGAATCTTGTCGCCTGTTGACTAAGAATCATATACTAAATTTCTTTTGACTAAGATTTCGATCAAATACCACGGAATGAATTACTTAGATACAAGTACCCACCACAATTAGCTCGATCGGAATAAAATACTTATAAAAAAGTCATTATCTAAATTCGAGGCCAATTTTTTATAATTTTTTTTTCAAAAATATCTTCTATATTTCATGATAAAAACTTACATTCAAAATAGATTTATGTTTGAGTTTCAAAATATCGGTCAAGATCAATCCTAAAAATTTGTACGAGTTTACGTAGGCGTAACGCTCATATTATAAATTTCTTCCGATAATTTCTGAAAAAAATGCAAGCAGACTACTCATATGTTTATGTTCCACATCTTTTATCCATAATTCTATAGATAATTTTAAATCAAATTTAGACCAACAAACTTCAAATCAATCACATAATTGAAGACTCCTAAAATTCTGCATGATTAGTGTAGTTTTATTGTTGATATATTATAATATTTGGACTGTGTGATGTGATATAAATTGTGATGGAATTTTTACATATTAGCTTTCAGTTTTTCATGTTTGTGCAAATTAGCTCCCGAAAACGTATTTTTAGGAGCTGATTTACTTTTCTTTTTTTGCAAATCAGCACTCCGAAAACACGATTTTGGGGGATGATCTGTAAACCCCAAAAATATGGAGGTTGATATGCAATTTCCCCAATTGTGATTGTGTTATAGGAAAATTAAATAATTACTCCAAACAGAAGTATTCACTTTTGTTTTTTCTTTAAAAATGGAATTAAATATTATGGTAATTTTATATTTAACTCCTCTAGCATATACAATTTTATATAATCATAAATGTAAAGAGGTGTTGTTTTTTAAAAATTACAGTATTTACTACTTAGTTTGAATAATTTTGTCATTTTCAACAAACTAACAACCATGGTCCTAAGCCTGCATAGGGATGTGAGATACATATGATAGTTGCATGCAATTACCATGGCCCTAAGTGTATCCCCAATAAATGAAAAAAAAAAAAAATTCTGAAATCACTAATTATGAGAACAAAATTGAATAATCACTTATTATTATTAATTAATAATGATGGAATAGTAAATATAAATTGAATAATAACTATTACTCAAAATGTTGAAATAAATTGAAAATGAGCCCCCAGTGTTACAAGTTATAGGAATCAGCTGTCTTTTAGCCCATCACTGTAGATATTTGTAACATATTCGCTATTATGGGCTCATTTGATTATAATGGGCTCCAATGCCCAATTACTGCCGAGATCTTATTGGGCTCCAATGCACCTAATCAGGCTCTCATTGGGCTACACTGGGTCGGGAAAAAGCTAATTCAAATCCAATTAAGCAAACATCCAGAACCCGCACCCGTTAATGTGAGGTGAGTATTTTATAAATAATAGTAATAATAATTAATTATTATTATTTGTACGTGTAGAAGAAGATCGACGCAATCGCCAAAGAAAAAGATCGAATCGAAAGAGAGGGGAGAGAAAGATCGAAGAAGAATGAAGAAGGAGGAGACGGTGAAGTTGATCAGCGCAGAGGGATTCGAATTCATCGTCGACAAGCAAGCTGCAATGGTTTCTCAAACAATTCGCAACATGCTCACTTCCCCAGGTTTCTCGATTATTCTCAATTTTCTGGAGACAATTTTGCAATTAGGGTTTGAGACTTTCTGTGAATGTCATGGTGAATATCTAGTTTTGCAGGGGGATTTGCTGAAGCACAGCATGGGGAGGTGACATTCCCAGAGATTAGTACACCGATACTCGAGAAGATCTGTCAGTACTTCTACTGGTCCTTGCAATTTGCCAGGTCCCACTTCGGAATTCATCTAACTCAGTTTTGTTTTAGCATTCTGGTTTTATGTTATGTTTTGCATTTAAAACGTTGGTTACTGATAATTCCGATTGCAGCAATTCTCATCTAGACGCGATATCTTAAAATCGCATTAGATCCACATCATGTTTCCGGGTGAATCATGTATAACTCAATAACATGCCATAAATTTGGATGGCAGCAGTTCTCATGTTGACCTGGTATCTTGAGATCGCGTAAGATCCTCATCATGTTACGGAGATAGTCATGTATAACTTAGTAAAGCGCCATTAGTTCATCGTAGTTGGATATTTTTATCTATTGGATTAAGATACCATCACATATACGCTGCGCTCTTAATTTGTTGTTTGTTTTAGGTTGACAAAAGCATATTAGACCTTTCAATTTAGAAGAGCTTTTGATTTGTGTACTTATCGCTTTTCCTCTGCTAGTAGCCGCGAGAGGATTCCTGGCAACTTGAGCTGTTTCTAGGGGTGGAGGCTATCCACCACTGTAAGGTGAAGCTTGTTCCAGTGGCTTCAAATTAGTGCCTTGGGTTGGTGTAATTTGTAAACAAGGTTCACAAATCTGGAATTAGAATTGGCATCAAAAGATTTTGTTTCAATATTGGTAGCGTCAGCAAATTGGCTTGGTTATTGGGAGATCTGGATTAACCCAAAAACTTTTTTGTAAATATGCATAAAAATGATCTGGATTAACCCAAAAACCTTTTATAAATATGCATAGAATATAATAAATAAGGGTGGTTAAACACAAAAGAAAACAGTTAGGAACGTAATAGTTTAGGAAATTACTAACGGTATTCATTATCCGACCAGTAAGTCGATCCAACCCTTACATTTTGTCTGCCTTTTTTTTTTTTGATTCTCTCTTACCTCTTAATATAAAAATCTTTCTTTTTTCTCAATCTGATGCACTTGTTTTCGCTAGCTTTTTTTCTTTGTTACTATCTTATCCATCACAACCAACGCACATCAAAAAAAAAAAAAAAAAGAAAAGAAAAGAAAAGAAAGAAAACAAGCCATCATGTCTAAATCTATAATTTGCCAGGTCTGGTTAGTAGCAGACAAAGGTCTGAATGCTGGAGTGCAATTGGGTCAATTGTTGGAACTAATATATCCTTCAGATTCGACTAGAACCAATCCAAGTTACACACAGCCATCCTTACCTAGGGACCTAAGATTGGTTGCATTAGTAAATGAACTGTATACTTTTTTCCTCCTGAGAAGACGTATCAAAAGGTATTCTAAAACCTGTCTTAATTTAGTAAAATTTCTCAACTTCTTCAAAACATTTAGTCTAAACACTTTCTTATGGAATAATTACCAAAATTTCATGCTTAAAACAGTTGCATACATTCTTTTAAATTTCCATCTTTGCTCTAGTTTTTCTCCTTTGTTCTTGTTTAATTTCTTTTACTTCTCCAATTCTGGTACCAATATCAAAATTGGCCAATATCTGACCTCAATATCAATTAAAACCCTACCTTATTTACTCGATGAATTAGTCTCCAAAAAAGGCAAGTTTCCATAGCAGAATTTCTATGCATCTTTATTGATGAGGAAGTTATAATGCAGCTGTTGTACATGGAAGCATCACTTGTGTGCCTCCATTGATTTAAGGATGGTTGGCTGGAAGTATCAGTTTCAGTTGAAATTTTTGATTCTTTATTCATCTGAGTTTATAGGATCTTTGGATACTTAAATATAGCAAGGTTTAACAAGAGCATGTTCTAGACATTTCAGATGGAAGCATTATATTCGTATGTGTTATTACTAAAACAAAGTGAAATTTCCAGGGGTTAATCTAGAGTGTTCATGCTGTTGCCAAATTTTGCAGAATGGGCACCACTTTTTGAAAAATCATGTGATAACAATCTTGTTGCCGATTCGCTTACAATCATGTTTATAGTTGATTTTATGTTGATTCTTGGTCCTAGTTTCCAGATGATGACTTATTTCTTGTTTCTTAATGTTTATATTTTGTTTTTCTTCTCGCGTAGTAACTTCAATATTATGCCGTTATCTTATCTAACTTCGGATATATATATATTATTTCGTGGCAGTGGAAAGGAGACGGAGTTTCACATCGAGCCTGAATTGACCTTAGAGTTGATGATGGCAGCCAATTACCTCCACACATAGGATTATTCATAGCAAGACATGGAGATGAAACTTACTTTAACATGCGAGCTCGTATTGTCTATGTACTAATAAGATATATGATTAAATGACTCTGCTTCTGGAGCCAACTGTAGAAATTCCTCAGATACGATGCTGGCCGATTGGTCATCTCATACGCCTGAAATCTAAACTACTCGCCGACAAATACAGGGTTTCAAGCCTTCAAGAAGACCTCCTCGGTTGTCTTGATCTACAGTTTTGCTATGTTATCCTAACTGGAACACGTTTTCACTGTGCACAAGAACATATATTTATAAAAACCAAACACGAACATCTGAATTGCTAATAAATTCTTGGAAATTAAATAAAATTGCTGGAAATGAGAACAAAAAGTCTAGGAATAAATTGGATATAGTAGTAGGAAATAATTTATCACTGCTTTCTTTGTCAACTGTTTTAGTTGTAATGAGACTTTTCTATTAATAAAAAAAGTTTCGAGAACCTATTAGGATGATCGTGTCCGCAATTTAAAGCTCACAATCTTGAAAAAAAATTTGTAGGCTAAGGCTTTTTTTTTTTTTTTTTTTTTTTTTTTCAGATTAGCACATAAAATGATGATATTTGTATATTAGTAGATAATAATAGTTTTTATACTACATAAATACAACCTGCGACAAGTTTAAATAGAATTAACAAAATTTCAAGTAAAATACTAGGACAGCCCCTGTAAGTTTGGGCTTCTACAAATCAGCCCCTCCCAATTCCGTCCGTTTATTTTCAACGCTCCAAAATATTTATTTAAAATTATTTTTTGAAAATATTTTGAATACAAAAGTTGTAGATCTCATTAAAATCTACAACTTATATGTTGAAAGTTTTTTTCAAAGATATCTTTAAATATATCTTTTTGAAGTTCTAAAGTTTTATCGGATATTCACTAACTCGTTAAAAATTTGGAGCCACATATCACCTATTTATAAGTATTTTTTTGAAAAAATTTTACATAAAATTTATAGATCTCAATAAATAATATAACTTTTATGTTAATTTTTTTTTTCAAAAAATACTTTTATAATAATCAAAATGCTTCTGTACAATTTACAAGAGAGAAGTTAAATTGTAAAAAGTTTAATAGAAATGGGTGATTTGTGATACTTTTTAAAAACAAAGGACTGATATGTAATTACCCCAAAATAAATTACGGTGGATTTAAGGTATGCAAATGAATCAGATACTAAATGGATTCTATGACATCATTCCCAAAGAATCCAATCATCAGCCTGCCATCACAGTCAGACAAATCTAATATATATTCATTGATATCAAATGATATCCTGCCTTTAGATGAAATTTTAGGTATATATATTGATTGTACCATATTTTTTTATTTAGATGGGTTGGTGTAATAGTAGTCTGTACAAAAATCTTGGTTGATGCCTAGTCTCAGCAACATGTTTTTTCTTATTTTTTTGCATTTAAGCAAAATAGGTTTTAAGAGATTTTAATCAACGACATGTTATTGATATATATCTCTCTCAACCGTCTCAACCAGTAAGCCGCTGGATCTCATCTCTCTCTCTCTTTCTCTCTCATTTGTTAATCGCGTTGCCACTGCCTTTGTAGATATTTATTTATTTTTATTATTGTCAACTCAAAATTCGATTTAAGTAGTTTCTAATTAATTTTAAATTTGATAAAATATTGAGATATTATTCAAAAAGGACAAAGAATCAACTTATCATAACAGTTTAGCAAGTTTCAGTTCCTCCCTAACAAAAAATTCATCTATAATGGAAAGAAGCGAAAATCGTATGGATTTTTTTTTAAATGACAATCTGGTTAAAGTTGTGACAATTTGTAAAAGTTATGATCGTTTGTTATCTATAACTAATTTTGTTTTGTTAAAATTCTGACCATTATACATAATTGACTTTTTTTTTATATTATATGTTAATATTTCTGTGTATAATTTTTAGATTCGTCACCGTTCACGGTAAACTTCTCGACATCTCGCAGCACATGATACCACTGTATTTTCCTCTCCAGCTAGCCATTAAAAATAACAATACAATAATCATCTGTTTCTTTCTTTTCAAATCAAATCATTAAGCCACGTTAGAAAAAAAAGATACAAGAAAAGCATTTGTAGAAGAACTTGGAAGATTTCATCGTCGTCTTTCAAGATGCAGGGTAAATGACATTGGGAAATTGCAACATTGTACATCATCAGATTCCAAAAGATATTCATGGGCAACGGCAGATGTAAAAATACTATTTATACGGTCAATAATTTAAAAAATCTGATACTAAATAAAATTTCATAAACTAGTATATTCGAAAGGATGTAATATTATTAGTAATTAATATAATATTGTATGAGTTATATTTTGTTAATTATTTTTTTATCTTGTAATTTCATTTCATATATTTTAAAAAATACCAATATTAATTTTTAATCTAATATCGTGCTACACATATACACTTATTAGTATAGTATACCAAATAATTAATTCTATATTAATGTATTAGATAATATAATTCATATTTATATCAGTAAAAAATTAAACAATGAATTATTTTTTTTAACAATAACTATATATTATATTTAACAAATTAAATATTACATTATTTTGCTTTTATTCTTTTAGCCATGTATCGTAGTTATATTTGTTTTAAGAAAAAACATTAATATGAAATAATTATATCTGAATAATATATAATATAAATATTCTGGACAAATAAAAAATATAATGTTGATAAAACTATCTATTTATGTAAATATTAAGGTAGAGAAAATTACAATCAAATATATTATATCTATGTAATTTAAATAGTTGACTTAGCTAATGGTAAAGATTGAATTGCAACTATAATTATAATTTTACTGACGTAACTAAAATTTGGCTTAGTAATAGATATTTTAAGTGATATTTAAAACACACACACACACACACACATATATCAAAATAATATATTAAATTAGCTATTTTTATGTTATGATTATTGCTCAACTAAAATTAATTTTATTGTTCTCTATAATTTATTTGTAAATAACTTGAATGATATATATTTATAGAATTTTATATAAAATATTAAAATTTATCTTATCAAAATATATGGTTCAGATATCAAATAAAATTTAAATGTTATATTTTATAAAATAATTTAGATTAAAAAAATATACCGAGGGTAATTTTTCTTCAAACGTTTAAATTAAATAATAAATTTTACAATTTCCACAATAGTAAATAGTATAAATTTAAATCTAGTGGGCCTAAAAATAAACGCCAAGCCCAATTATCTTTGAAGCCGCAATCCTCCCTCTAAATCAATCTCCTCGCCTGTTCCGGCGACGGGCGACCTTATCTCCGGACCTATTTTTGCGGCCTATTGACTCTCCTCCTCCGTGATTGCTCTTCCTCCGGCTTCCGATCCCGCCGCGGAGCGAGGTTTGTATGACCGCCTTTGGCGCCTTAGTTTCACAGCATCTGAGTGGGGGCAATTGACCCCCCTGGCTATATAGTGGATCCGCCAATGTTCATGGGAAAGGTTTTCTGTTATTTAACATGTCATTAGTACTTGTTTTTTTACTATGGTTAGAAGTTTCTTGCAGTGTTCATGACATTTCTTTTTGCTTAGCAGAATGTTATAGACCGCTTTGCGAAATTTCTATCTGTTAAGCATAAATGTGTTTATGTTTGCAGTTCAAATTTGCAGGTGATAATGAATGTATATGTGTAACTGTTTTTATTGTACAATAGTGCTAGAGTTTATTAACATCTTTGTATCAAATTTCATTATCATATAAGCATATACCATCCTGATAAAAATGCCAGCAACCCTGAGGCGTCAGAGCTCTTTAAGGAAGTCACGTTTTCATATACCATCCTTTCAGATCCAGAAAAAAGAAGACAGTACGATACTGCTGGCTTCGAGGTCTTTCAGACATATTTTTATTTTACTTTTCTCTTTCTGATTCTTTTGGAGTTGCAAGTGCCTCATGTTGACATCATTTTAAGTCGTTCGTATGTTCTAATCTAGTAACATAATAAGACGTAGGAAATTATAGTTGAGGCAATGAAGTTGTAATGCGCACACACACACACACACAAAAGAAGAGAAGGAACCGAGCTTGACATCCCGCACGAGCATCTTGGTGCAGTAACAGTTACGAGGGATCCATGGATATTGGCATGTGGCTCTAAGCCGTCAAGGATTGTTATGTGGACATATTCCAACTTGCATTCATCGGCTTGAGCTTCTGACACATACCATGTATCTGAGCATTCCTTTCATCCTTGGAGTAATTGCAGTTAAGTCAAATTCTTAATAATTGAGAAAATCCTCGTTATGTACTAGACTACTAGTGGTTTAGCATGGTCTTGTTCTGCATGTTTCCTTTATGTGAGTGACATAGTTGATATTTCTTGTCCAACCTGGTTGTGTTTGAGGGATTATATGCCTACATTGTTTAGGTATATTTCTATAGCTCTTTTGTTTTAGTAATACAATTGTTTGAATTTTTCTTGGTGTCGGTCCACAGAAGCGTCCATAGACAGAAAAAATAGTGTTTTAGGGATTATGTTCCTTCAGTCAATAAAGGACCTTTCTTTAGTTGGTTACCTGGTAATGTTAACCAAGAGTTGAGGAGTAGCGGATCGATATTTCGAGTTGGAGCATGCACCCGCAGGCTTCTTAGTATTTGGCATATAGAAGGGGATGCCTGAATCTTGAAGTCTGATGTATTTGGAAGCTTTCTTCTTCTTGTTTCTCTGCTTTTTCGCTCATTATGTAGAAGCAACTCTTCTCTTTTTGTTTTTCGAAAGAAAATCTCGTTTTCCAATTTATTTTATTCTTTTTTCTTTGCCGACTCTGTCCCTTACTGTTTTTCCAGTAATTCACCAAGTTATTGCATTTGTTGAAGTGTAGATCTTCTCTCCCCTACTTCCTCACTTCCACTTTCTCACATCTTCAGAACCGTCTTTATCTCGTTTGCCTTGTTGTATTCTCTCACCTGCATCTACCACTTCTTTGTTGACTTTCTTATGTATATTACTTGGCTCATTTTCATTAAACTTTTGGCAATTTATTCGCTGCACCAACAAGGCTAGTTTCCTAACAAATACCTCTTACAATTAGTTGTCTTTTGTTTTTGGCTTCGAATTATCTCTACCAGCCTCCTTTTTTTACACTTAGTTTTCTACCAAGGTCCTTTTGTTCAAGTGCCAACGATATTTGCCTGCAGTCATACAATATGTGATGCAAACAAACAAGTGCCTGTGCGAAGTGTCTCTCTTGTCCCATGCAAGAGTAAATCATCTTGGGTTAGATAGAAGGAACTTCAAAAAAGGTATTGCCAACAGCCTCAGCTTAACGGTTCAAATGGAAAGCAGAGTAAGTCACACTAGACTAATGTGGAAGATAATGTGGAGTTTATCACTTCTGTGGAAAAGATTAGCTAGAAGTAGAGCCCTGTGATGGTTTCACAAATCTTGCCTTTAACATGGTTAACAGATGTTATTGTAGATCAAGCGTAGTACCTATGTCCATTGATGTTTGGATTTGATCAGCTAACTATGTTAAAAAAACAATCTATACGGATGAAGTTAACTGTATCTTTTGCCTCAGGCAATTTAAGGCTTTAAATCTTCAGCCTTTAATTGCTTCTGTATGAATCTCCTCGGCATTACGGCTATGTAGTATGTTTTATTGTTTTACATGGTTAGGTTGCTTGTAATGCAATCATGGTGATCGATTTTCTGAAGACTTTACTATGTGAAATCACTACTCCTAGTTCTTTGTGGTTGAGCATGTTACTATACTGCAAAATATTTGGTGAAAAACACAATTATGTGGTCCTTTGCAGTATGCATTTGCATTTGTCTGGTATACGATACCATCGTTAAGTCTTCCTCTACGGGTTTTAAATCAACATAGTCATACGAAAATATGGTGGAGAATATATTTCATTGTTTTCTTTACTATTTTACTTTGGGAAGGATTCTTCATTTAATAATTAGGATGTTTTTTCTAGTAGGCTCTAGATAGTGATGGGATGGATATGGAGATTGACTTATCCAACCTGGGCGCAGTCAACACTATGTTTGCAGCCTTATTTAGGTATTTATCCATCTCTTATTTTTGAAGTACATATTTTGTTGGAAGCAGTTGAGACCTTATTAATATTTCTAACATTTTATCTCTTTAATTCTAGAAAGCTAGGTGTGTCAAAGTAAATTTAAGGTAGGAATTACATAGAGACTCGGTAAACGTCATTTGGACATAGCTTTCCTTACCTGTGCATGATCATCTTACATGCTCTGAGGTTCTGTCACAGCTACTGTACTTTGAACAGGAGGCAAATGGTGGTTATGGATTAGCTCTCCAGGTTAGAAGCTTTTCTGCTCTTAACACTTTTCTGCTCTAACATTAGAAAAATGATCATCTCCATTGTGTTCTAGAGGCTATATATGGAAAATCGTAGGAGAGTTTTTTTTTTTCAATGACAAAAAAAGGACTGTTGTACTTGATCACTTAAGGATCAGGGGCGGATCCACTATACATACAGGGTAGTCAATTGACTACCCTGCTTTTGGGATATATATATATATATATATATATATATATATATATATATATATATATTATACATTATAAACATTTAGAGGCGGCTCAGAACATTAGCCGAGCTTGTCGCAGTGGCCAAAGGCACTGGATGGGCGCTCTCAGCGCGGGCGCGAGGGGAGGTCGCGAGTTCGACCCTCGCGACCGGACGTTTTGGTGTCTTTTTTTTTTTTGTAAAACTTAAGTTGCGATTTCGCTCAAATTCCCAAATTTTTTAACAAAAAATTGCAAAATCATTTGAAGATGTTACTAAGA
Source organism: Xerophyta viscosa (assembly GCA_002076135.1). Taxonomy (NCBI): domain Eukaryota; kingdom Viridiplantae; phylum Streptophyta; class Magnoliopsida; order Pandanales; family Velloziaceae; genus Xerophyta; species Xerophyta viscosa. Next base: position 263,932 of record MJHO01000049.1, read on the forward strand.
AGCTTAAGGAAACAGAAGCACAGATTCTTAAGAAAAGAAACTACTTGCATCAGTTTGAAACAGAATATAGAAAGGTCTCATTCATTATTGTTTTTTTTTCTTGAGATTATCGTGGTGGAACCCGTAATGCGAGTGCACGTCCCCGTAGGGACTTCAAACTTGCGGAAGACCCCCACGTCCAACCTCGATCGACGCTCTGGTATCCGAGTATATGCCTTCAATGAACGGGGGCTCCTGCCACGGGGTACAGAGGATTTTTAGAAAATCCTGCGAGAGATTTCACCACACGCGGACTCGAACCTGGGTGGTGACGCTTCCTGAGGCACTTTCCATCTAGTTGAACTAGCCGCGTTCGGTCTCATTCATCATTGTGATTCATATTCCTGTTGTGAAAATATCTCTTCATAAAATTATCAACTTTTCCGTTTCTTTCTCAGGCTCTGCAACAATTTCAGGAGGTTACAAAGAGATACCACCAAGAGAAACAGTTGGTGCGTTATATTTTCTCCTTACTGTTTCTCAGGTTCAAAGGAACGGTGGTTATGCCAATTAAATAAGATTTCACTATTTCTAGCGAATACCTTGTCTAGTCTCATGTGTTTTGCCTTTTGTAATATTATACATTCTACAGTGAATATTCTGGAGTCACCGATCACATACGCTCTCGTACCCGCGTAATTATGGTCAAAGCTAATTTAACCTATACGATGCAATAACCTCCTACCCTTAGTAGCCGAGATTGAACGCAAGTCCACTTTCCCGCATAATTACAATTTATCATTTTTTGACCTGTTAAGTATTTTTCTGTATTTAGTGGAAAGAAAAATTGTCGCTTTTGTTTTGTAGCTCATCTTGGATAGAGTTCAGTAGCGTTTTTCTTGAAAATTCTATTACAGGTAGATGAGCTGCTCAAAGAAAGAGAGAGAATTCACTCCTCCTTCACAAATGTTTAAACTGTAGCCAATTCCAGTGGTAGCAAAGGACCATCAGATGAGAACAGAATGGGCAGCCCCAGCGAAGATGGTGAATCTGAGGGTAAGGAGAAAACGAGCAAGAAGAGATGGTTCAATCTGAATTTAAATCGCGCCGAAAAGAAAGGTTAACATGTTTATTCTCATAATCATTTTTCATATGATTTTCTTTTTTTTTTTTTGGTAATTTTTTTTTTTAATAGATTTTTTTTTTTAAATATGTATTTGCCCGGGTACCTGAAACCACACACAATCATTAATCTCTTTGCTTGTTATGTTTTTTATTAAGTACTTAGCACCTGAAGGTCACATTTTTTCATTTATATATAATACCAATGACATATAAATACAACTATGAATTATATTCAAGGATAGTTAAAGCTGGTTATTTATTTATTTTATTATTTTTAAAAGATGTTTATGGCCAGTGGTTTTTTGTTGATGTAAGTCTTTGGAAGTATGGGTTTCTCTGTGCTAATTTACTAATTTAAGGACACTGCCCAGTGTAATTGATTCTATTAACGGGAAGATGTACCAAGGCACCCATGAAAATTGTCAGGTTAAATAATTAGAATAGAATGCCATATCAGACTTAGATTATCGTCTGCAAAACCGGGTGTGGTTCCTAGATTGCCAGGTCAATTTAGAGTTCAAATTAGAGGTCCTTTTTTTTTCTTTAAATAAGAAAAATACTAGCCAAAACCCCACCCCCACTGCACTATCAGAAAACTGCTAAAATTCATTATATGATTAAAAAAAATTCGAAATATTTTTTAAAAATTTTTTAAAATAAAAATTATAAATTTTGATTAGATTTATAATTTTTATGTTGATTTTTCTTTTTTTTTTATAGTAGATGATTTGACATTTTAAAGTTCAACGGATTTGAAGCAGTAAATACTTTTGAAGTTCTTTAAACTAGTTATATGTTGGAGTTCCAAAACATTTAATTTAGAAGTATTTTTTTTAAAAAAAAATTAATACAAAAATTATAGATATTATTAAAGTTCATAAGTTTTATATTTGAATTTTTTTTAAAAATATTTATTATTATTATTTTTTTTAGTTATGTGGGTTTGGTGGATTTATTTATTTTATTATTTTTTAGAGAGGTAGTTTCTCTAAACTTATTGATAATAATTTTGAGCAAGACTCGTGACACAACGAGACACGATCCTTTTCTTTACTAATTTGTCAAAGAGTTTGTGTTGACTTTTGTTCCATCAAGAACTGAAGCAGCACGTGTCATATTAGTGATCGCCACCAATCTTGGTTAGCAAGCTAGGTCAATATAGATTAGATTAGATATATCAAAGCTAAGATATATTGTTTAATCAGCAAAACACACAAGTGGAATCCAAAGTTTAATCAGTCACATATCCATACCATATCTATTTAATCACCCACTTAAACAACTCAACCTCATCTAAGTTGAAGTTGTTGTCATCCAAACCTTAAAACCTAAGAAACTCTAGCCATTGCACCACTTATTCTATATATATATATATATATATATATATATATATATATATATATATATATAGCGACTAATCTTCACTCAATAGGAGATTAGACGCTTCCGTCGATTTCATAACCGTCGGATCACACGATTCGACTGCTGAAACATACACGCTTCTACGGAGTAGAAAGTCGCTATCGACTTTCGCACTGAAATACGCACGATGTAAACCATCGAATCGCGATGATCTGACGGCTGCGGAGTCGATAGAATCGAACTAATCTCCTGTCGATAAGAGATTAGCTTATATATATATATATATATATATTAAATTTTGTTGTATCTCGATTAATCATCGTTGAACTCCGCTGCATGTTCTTGTCCTAAGCACAAGTTGAAGGCTTAATTTGCGGCTTAGTTACCTGTCATCTGGTTTTTAATGTTCGAATTAGCTGTAAACATTCTAGACAACGGTCTAGGGTTTAGTTTCTATGTTTTTTTTTCTTATATATATATATATATATATATATATTATTAAAGGCTAAAGTATAGCTTGGAATCACTTGGTTTTCAAGACTTTAAGTGAACTTCACCCAATCCCTAGCCTTTATAGCCATCTTTTCTAAATGGAAGCAGGTAATGTCATCACAAAAAAATAATAATATTTATTGTTATCGTGTATGTCATTATAAAAATGTTGCCCTAATTTCTGGTTTTCTTGACATGATTTGAACGTATCCTAAAAGAAGATATTGAGCCAATAAGGGAAGCCAAATAAAAACTATTTTAATCTTTGTAAAGCCATTGTTGGTGATAAGAATTCAAATGGTCGATAGATTGATGGTAAAGTTATTATTTTGATTTTAAGTTAGTAATGCTTGTCGTGTCAGTCAGAAAATATCACTTGAGAAGCACAATTTCGCTGGGCCTAAGCTTGATTTCGAAGATCTTTTGAGTCGCCATCGTTGTACTGTTTTGAAACATTTCTTGGTTCGAGTTAAACGTTTGATTTGAGTGTAGAGAATAAAATAAATTCTCCATCTTAATGAAATATCATGATCATTTTGTTTGACTAAAATTTTTAAAAAAGAAAGTTAAAAATCTCATAAGTAATTTCTTTTGGACTAAAACAACCATTG